>JAJSRW010000919.1:0-36374 GCA_022414725.1 Microglena sp. YARC | reverse complement strand
CTGCTGTGTGTTTGTGTATCGTCTGCGTCTGTGGTAAGTAGTTTTGTTGTATGTGGGTTGATATGTGTGTATATATATGTTGTATGTGTCGGCTGGTATCAGTGAGATATGTGTGTGTAGTGCATGTGTCTGCATAGGTGTGTCTGCCAGGTGTGTGTATGTCTGTATGTGTTTATGTCTGTTTGGTGGGATGTGTGTGCAGTATTGTTGGTGTCTATGATGGGGATGTGTATTATGATGCTGTATGGGTGACATGTGTGGGTTTGTGTATGTGTTCTCTGGTGTGTGTGTGGCGAGGTGGGGTGGCGTGGTTCGCTTGGGTGGTTGGGTGGGGGAGTTGTGTTTGTACTTGTGTATGTATGGTATGTGTGTATGTAGTGTATGTGTATGGCATGGTGTATGTATGGTTGTGTATGTGTTGTGTGCGACGTGTGGGACACATTACAGCAAGCAGCTCTCAACTCATCAGCCTCCGCTCCACTCACCACCGCCAATTGAAAATTACCTGGAAAGTCCACCGCTGGGAGTCTGCGATGTACTTGTGTATTTGTGTGTCAGTGTTTGGGACATATGATTGTCAATTTGTACATAGCATATGACATACCACCACAGCTAAGTGGAAACACTCGGAGGTAGTGTTGAAGTGGCGCTTTCAGATGTAATTATGTTTGTGGAATATATTTACATTAGAATGCATAAATAAGAGTACGCCTTATTACGGGGGGAGCGAGGGAGGGGGGATGCTGGTTACCCACATAGCCAGACACACAAGCCAGATCTCCTATACCCTAAACCCATATAACCTAAAACCCGAAACCCTAAACCCCGAAACCCTAACCCGATGGAGATTCGGCTTGTGAGGGTACTGGCTTTGTGTCACGTACTAGCTCCCCCCACCAGTCGAGCGGGGCAAACCCATTTGCTTTGACTGGGGGTCCAAAACCGATTAGGGGTAAGGGGGGGGGGGTGCGGGGAGCTTCATGTACATAGATGATTGACATACACCACCAGCTAGTGGACCCCACTGGTGGATTCACGACTAAGATGCAGCTCTCAAACGAGGTGTGTGTATGTATTCGTCAAGTAAACAAATATGTTCAACGAAAACGAATGTGTGGTATACGTGGATCACGACTAGGCAGCAGCTCTCAAAACGATATGTTACATGTAATATTATGTGTTGCGAAAGATGTGTCAATGTACATAGATATGTCAATGTACGTAGATGATGCGAAATGTACATAGATATTTGATGTTTCGTAGGTATGGTCAATGTACTAGATATGCCAATGTACGCATGGTTATGTCCAAGGTTACGTAGATTATGTCAATCATATATAGATACTTTCGATGTTCGTAGGTATGTCAATGTACATCAGTTCGAGTTCGTAGGCTATGTCAAAAATGTACGTAGATATGCCAATGTACGCAGGTAATGTCAATGACGTAGATATGTCAATCTATATAGATATTTCGAATGTTCGTAGTATGCTCAATGTACGTAGATATCCAATGTTACGCAGATGTCAGTGTACGTAGATTTATGTCGAGTGTAACATAGATATTTCGATGTTCGTTAGGGTATGTCGATGTTGTAGTATGTAAAAATGTACGAACGGTATATGTCGATGTACAAAGAGATATTGTCGGATGTACGTAGCGTGATTTGTTCAGGATGCACGTCTGAAGGTTTGTCGATGACGTAAATATGTAGATGTGCGTTAGGTATTTTGTGACGTAGATAGTATGCGATTGTACATTATAGTTATGTACATAGAATTAATGGGTCGATTTTACATCGGTGGCTTATGTCACACCATCCCTTCCAGCTCTATGATCGTACATCATGACCGCGTTGCCATCTGCGTTACATACAGATCGTGCATAGATCAGCTGACAGAGGTCTCGTAACTATCCTTGAGCTGGATAGCCTCATGCTTCTTCGCGGCTTCCGGAATCCTCCTACATTATCATGGCCGACAAGTTCGCTCCCTAGGCGTATGAATAGCTCGCAGAGATGCCACCCTGCGTCCGTGTGCCGGTCCGTGCGAATCGCTGGTCAATATGTCCTCTCTGTCATGATAGTACATAAATATGTCGATGTACCTGGTATGACATGAATCACAAGCTAGTGAACACCACTGTGAATATGTGAACTGTAGATATGTGTGACGCGAAGTATATGTGGATGTACATAGATATGGCACTACACCACAGCTATTGACCCCACCGTGGGTATATCTGCGGTAATGCAGGCTCTCAAATATGCAGTCAAGCCTCCCCCCCCCCCACATCCACACCACACAACACACCCACACACACACACCACACACACACACACTATTACACATACACACACAACAGAATCACCCTTCCGCGCCTATACTCAACATTGAGCCCCCCACCCCCACCCCCCCCACCCCCACACACACACACACACCCCGCCCACCCACAGAGGTGAGTGCCATCTACTATGCTGGGGAGCAAGGCTTGCTGTACGGGACACAGCCAAGGGGGAGGTCGCCTGTACCAATTTCAATCAAGCCCATGCCAAACTGGAGGGTGATGACTGTGATGAAGAGTAGGCAGCCAACCTTGTACCACGGTGAGTCTCTTGCTCTATCTCTATCTCTTTCTCTCTCTCTATTTTTTTAGCCCTTTAGAATGGACATGAGATGGGAACTAGGTTGTTCCTCTATTAAATCACCAGTCACAAATATGCTATTGGGGGAGAGATCCACCACCATATTATGCCCAGAGGCCAGAGGGCGGGGAGGCATGGACGCAGCGTACATTTATTCTCAGTTCCTTGCGCTAGACCTTGAACTATCTCCTCTCTCTCTCCTCTTCTTCTCGCTCTTCTCTCTCTCGTTCTCTCTCTCTCTTCTCTCTCTCTCTCTCCGCTCCCTCTTCTCTCTCTCTCTTCTCTCTGCTCTCTCGTCTCTCTCTCTCTCTTCTCTCTCTCTCTCTCTCTCTCCCTCTCTTCTCTTCTCTCTTCTCTCTCTCTCTCTCTCATCAATATAACATAAAATATAATCTCTCTCTCTCTCTCTCTCTCTCTCTTCTCTCTCTCTCTCTCTCTCTCTCTCTCTCTCTCTCTCTCTCTCTCTCTCTCTCTCTCCCTCCCACTCCTCCTCCCACTCCCACTACCCACTTCCCCTCCCACTCCCTTGCCCCTGCTTCTCCCTATGCGGAGTCTTGGTGAAGTAAGGCAGCCAACCTTGTCAAGGGTGAGTCTCTTGCTGCTCTCTCTCCCCCCCATCCCACTCCCTCCCACTCCCAATCCCACTCACTCCCACTCCCACTCCCATTCGCACTCCACTCTCTCCCTCCCCACTCCCACTTCCCATCCACTCCCACACTCCCACTCCAATAAACGTGCCAACTCCCGTACGCCCTTCAAACTCCCACTCCCACTCCCACTCTCTCTCCCTTCCCCTCCCACTCCCATTCCAGACGTCCGCTGTCCTACTCTCTCTCCTCCTCAACACCTATCTCTATCCTACCTCATCCCCACTCCCACCCATCTCTCTTCCCTCCCACTCCCACTCCCACTCTCCACTCGCCACACCCACTCCCACTCCCACTCCCAACCCACTCCCACTTTCCCACCTACCGCAACCACCCAACATCCCCCTTCCCCTCCACTCCCTAGCGGATTCTGGTGAAGTAGGCAGCCAACCTGTACCACGGGTGAGTCCTTGCTCTCTCTCCCTCTCTCACTCACTTCACTCACTCACTCACTCACTCAGCTCACTCACTCACTTCACGTCACTCACTTGCTTACTGCACTCGACTCCACCTCATCTACACCGCCAACCAGCCGTAAACTCTTCACTCACCCATCACTCTTGCTCACTCATGACAACTCCTACTCACTCTCATCAGTCACTCTCAGATAATCTCACGGGTCTGTTTGAATTGTGGATAGTCTTAACGCAGCGGGCCAGACTTCCTTGAGCCGCCAACGATACATAGGCTCAAGCCACCAATGGATCACGCGAATTCACATTGTTGTGTACGTGCGTGAGAAGTGAGTGTGTGTCCAGTCGTCGATATTCCTGACCTGGTACGACGCTAGATCCCTATACGGTGCTACACAACATGCTCTGCGTGATTGCGCATTACCCGTGTCATCTGCGACCATTTGCTTCTCCGCTTCACCAGCACGCTACTCGTGTGTGTACTCTTGAAAGGAACCTGAGCATCCTTAGGCGCCGCCCCAGACCACGTTCTAGAGTCAATCGATTCCAATGTCAGGAACAAGTTGTGCAAGCAGTATCCAACTCTATTTAAAGGGCAATGTTCCGTAACGCACTCATACAACTAAGTCCAGGCCGCCTTGGGCTTGGCCAGGAAGGAAAGAACAAGCAAAACAAGGCTTGAAGGAACAGACATGCAAACACAACAAAAAATCTAACGCATGCAAGCCTCTAAATCCTCAGATCAGTATCGTTCTGTTTCGCTAGTCTATTTTACAGCCATGTCCGTTGAAATTCGAATCACCTGGAAACGCGCAGCTCAGGGACCATGGGCCTGAGGAAGGAACGGTTATGTGATAGCGTACTGCTGAAATCTAACTTAATGCTATGCATAGGCCTCACGCTCCTGCTTGCTAGGCTCTCTACTCCTCACTAACGACCCGCACTGGGGTCTAGTCGCTTCAGCTCACACCTCTGTCCCGCTTCGTTGGCGTGCCTGATTAATGGGACCATTGGCCAGACCTTTGCTGTAGCGCCTCTCGACTGTGAGAGCCTCCAATGGTCGATCTCGATTTGCTGCCAGCCACTTCCAGCCTCAGGCGCTTGACCTCTCCATTGTAGCTTCTCTCGGACTGGATCGTCGCCATCTAGCTTACCGTCTGGGCGCCCTGTCACCTGCTCACTGCTCCGCCGCTCACTCACTCACTCACTCAACTCACTCCACTCCTCACTCACTCACTCACCCTTCCTCCTCTCGCCGCTCCGTGCCGCTTCTCAGTATATCTCCAGCTTCCAACGGTAATATTATCCCCTTCTTGCTACGCAAACTCTCCTAGTCTACCTCTCAACGCCACTCAACTCACTCACTCACACTCACTCACTCATCCACTTCATACAACTCAAACCGTGTCACCTTCAACCTACTGCCACTGAACACGGCTACCTCTCACACTCATTCTCGTGAGCGGCCACTACTTACTCTCTCACTCTCTCACTCTTAACTCTAACTCAACTCTCACTCTCACTCACCTTCACTCACTCACTCCGACTCACTCACTCAACCACTCACTCACTCACTCACTCACCTCCTCTCTCTTCTCTCACACACATCACAATACAGCACAACAGGCCAAGTAAACCGCCCCCACCCATAGACACCCCACCACCTTTCACCCCTGTACCGTACAGGACCGTCTTCACGACTGGGCGCCGCGATTCAAAGCTGAAGCTGCGATGCTATCTGAAACACACACACACGCTCGCTCGCGCACACACATAGATCAATATCGACACGATCATCTCAGGTCATCATCATAGACGACCGCGCACCTGCTCGTGGCCAACCCCTGAGTCGAGCGATTTAGCAGCGTCATAGCAAATCACAACTCAAGCGCAACTCCCAATTAGACGTCGACCAGACAGCACACACTCACTCACGTAATCAATAGCTCCAATTCTCCAGTCCTCCACCCCCATAGTACCGTACTATAGCACACCGGCGCTCTCTCTGGTGCACATGGCTTCAAGCTCAAGCTGCTGCTCGCGTGTTAACCACTCACACACCACCCATCGCGCACACACATACCATAGACGCACTACCGACACCTAGACACACACGCACAACAGAGCACACAAAGACAGGACAGACACTCGAACAGAAAACACACTCACACCACAATACTAATCAACACACCCCAGCTCCACCCTTTCTTGCAGACCGTCTTCATGAGGCAACCTGGCTTCTAGCCAAGTGTGCTGCTATGGAACCAATTATAAGTTCACCACACTCACTTCCACACCACACAGGCCAAGTCCCGCTCCCCCCACACCCACACCCCCACCCACAACGCTTCCCGCACTACATACATAGACACACAGACACACAGGACACACAGACACCATGCACACAGGACAGACACAACAAGCAGACAGAACCTGCACACACACCACACAGGCCAAGGCTATGTGAAACACTCCACACTCACACCCATTATAACTCAGCTCACTCACTCACTCCCCCTTCCCTCATGCACCCCTCCCCTCCCCTTCCCCTTCCCCCCCCCTCCCCCTCCCCCTCCCCTCCCCTCCCCCTCCCCTCCCCTCTCTCTCTCTCACACTCTCACACACCCCTACCCCCCCCCCCCCCCCCCCCCCCCACACACACCACACCACACCACCCAATCCCGCACCACTCCCACCCTACCCTGCACCTACAGACCGTCTTCACGAGGCGCCTGGCTTCCAGCTGAAGCATGCGCTGCTATGTGACAAAGCTCGGAGGTGTTGTGCCTGCGTACTGCCCTTCTCCCATGTCATCAGTAGCTGTGCGACAAGGCAGGGGGAGGGTCCTCTGCCTCGATGCGGCAGTACCGGCGGTACGATGGTACAAAGACATCGACCCGCCAATAGCATCAGTGAAGCTGCATGCTGTCGTCTTACCGACCCAAAAAGGGAGGTAGACATGTGCCGTTTTGTGGTGTGGCGGTGTGAGGTGTGTGGTGGCTGTGTGTGAGGAAGAGGGTCGGGGGGGGGTGTAATGGGAGTTGGAGCAATGGGTGAGGGTTTTGCCATAGCAATCAGTAGAGCTTGGCGATGCTGTCGTTGCCGACAAGGGAAGAGAGGTAGAGAATGGTGTTTTCGTGTGAATTGCCTGTGCGGTGTGTGGTGTCGCGTGGTGTGTAGGGAAATGATCGGGATGGGGGTGGGTGTGTAATGTGGAGTTGGAGCAAGTGGGTTAGGTTTGGCATAGCATCAGTGATATATGGCTCTTTTAGCTAACCTCCGCCAGCAGGCTTACCGTGTTGGTGTGGTGGGTGGGTGGGTTGAGAAGGTGGGTGGGAGAAGGGGGGTGGGTGGTGGGTGGATGGGGAGAAAGTGGGTGGGAGTAGGTGGTGGACGGGTGGAAGGTGGGTGGAGTAGGGAGTGGGTGGCGGGATACGGTGGGGTCGGGGTGGGGGTGGATGCAAACAACAGCAACAAACAACAAAACAACAACAACAACAAACAACAACAACAGCAACAGCCAAATAACCAAACCTCCTACACCCCATTCCCGGAACCCTGAGCTCAATGTAGACCCCGAACTTGAGTAGATGGCAACACCTATCCCTTTCTTCGCCACATCCGCCCACAGTTTGTTTTGTGTGTGTGTGTGTGTGTCCTGTGTGTGTGAATTTGTGTGGGGGGGAGGGGGGATGTAAACAACAACAACAACAACAACAACAAAAAACCGCGCGTGCGCGTATCGACGCCGCGATGTGTCTCCAGGAAACCCATCTCGACGTAGACCCCGAACTGATAGATGGAAACCTATTCCCTTCTGTTTTCTTCCCACCTCGGATTCTGTCCTGGTGTTTATCAGCATTCAAATGTGGGGAAATTTATAGCGTGAAGTGGTGGCTGTGGTGAGTTGGTAATGGGTATGTGGTGTGTGGGTGAACTGGTCGTTTCACTAACATGGCTACACCCATGATTGCATTTGAATTATGTTTTCTTCGCCCACCTCGGATTCTGAGTGCTGGTGTTTATCAGCATCCAAATGTGAACTTCATAAGGTTGCATGTGTGGTTATGGTTTGGGTGGTGGAATGGGTTTGAGTGTGGTGTTGTGGGTTGGGGTGGGTGTGTGCTTATTGTGGTGTGGTGGGTATGGCTTGAGTTTGGTGTTGGGTGTGGTGGGTTTGGGTGTGGTGGCTTATGGGTGTGGTGGGGTATGGTGGTATGGCTTGAGTTGTGGTGATTGTGGTGTGGTAGTATGGGTTTAGGAGTGGTGGTTGTGGTTTGGTGGTATGGGTTGAGTTTGGTGGTTGTGGGTGTGGTGGGTTGGTGTAGTGGGCTATGGGTGGGGTGTGGTTTGGGTGTGTGGGTATGGGTTTGAGTTTGGTGGTTGTGGGTGTGGTGTGGTTTGGGTGTAGTGGGTATGGTGGTGTGGTTTAGGTGTGATGGTTGTGGGTGTGGTGGGTATGGGTTTGAGTTTGGTGGTTGTGGGTTTGGTGGGTTTGGGTGTAGTGGGTATGATGGTATGGGTTGAATGTGGTGGGTATGGTTTGGGTGTGGTGGGTATGGGTTTGAGTGATGTGGTGGGTATGGTCGTGTTGTGGTGTGTGGTGGTGGGTATGGGTTTGGGTGTGGTGGGTATGGGCTGAGTGGTGGTGGGTGATCATGGGTATGTGGGTGTGTGGGTGAATTAGCTTTTTCATCAATCCAACTGGCTACTCCCATGATTGAATGTGTTGGTATGGCGTGTGTGGGGTGTTGTGGTGTGGTGGTATGGTATGGTGTGTGGTGTGTGTGTGGTGGGTGTGGGTGTGGTCATGGGTGTGGTGGGTGAACTGGCTTTTTCATCGACCTGGCTGCACCCATGATTTAATGTGGTGGGTATGGGTGTGTGGTGTGTGTGTGGTGGGTATGGTTGTGGTCATGTGTGTGGTGGGTGAACTGGCTTTTTCATCGACCTGGCTACACCCATGATTGCATTTGAACTCTGTTTTATTCGCCATAGCTGCAGTTATCAGCATCAAATGTGGAAACTCCAATTTATTTTATTTATTCTGATTTGGGTAAAGGTGGCATAGCCCAACATGTCATGGTCCTTCAATCCTAAACCCTTGCATTTCCCCTGCTGCAGGTCTAGGTGGCATAGCCCGGCATGTCATGGTCAACCTAAAACCCTAAGCCCTAAGACCTAAACCCGAAACCCGAAACCCTTGCATTTGCCCTGCTGCAGGTAAAGGGGGCATAGCCCGCCATGTCGCGGTCAACCTTCAACCCTAAACCCTAAACCCTTGCATTTGCCCTGCTGCAGGTAATGGGGGCGTAGCGCGCCATGTCATGCGCCGGGGGTTCAACCTTAAACCCTAAGCCATAAGCCCTAAACCCTTGCATTTGCCCTGCTGCAGGTAAAGGTGGCATAGCCCTTCATGTCATGGTCAACCTTAAACCCTAAACCCTAAACCCTTAATCCTTGCAATTTGCCGCTGCTGCAGCAGGTATAAAGGGGGGAATAGCTAAACCGTAAACCCTAAACCCTTGCATTTGCCCTGCAGCAGGTAAAGGGGGAAAAGGTAAACCCTAAACCCTTGCATTTGCCCTGCTGCAGGTAAAGGGGGAATAGCAAAACCCTAAACCCTTGCATTTGACCTGCTGCAGGTAAAGGGGGAATAGCTAAACCCTAAACCCTAAACCCTTGCATTTGCCCT
Organism: Microglena sp. YARC; assembly: GCA_022414725.1. Classification (NCBI taxonomy): domain Eukaryota; kingdom Viridiplantae; phylum Chlorophyta; class Chlorophyceae; order Chlamydomonadales; family Chlamydomonadaceae; genus Microglena; species Microglena sp. YARC. The sequence continues at coordinate 26,975 of JAJSRW010000919.1, read as the reverse complement.
GCTGCAGGTAAAGGGGGCGTTGTTAGCGCGCCATTGTCTCATGGTCACCCCTTAAACCCTTAAGCCCTAAACCCTTGCATTTGTCCTGCTGCAGGTAAAGAGGGCGTAGCCCGCCATGTCATTGTCAACCTTAAACCCTGAACCCTAAACCCTTAACCCTTAATCCTTGCATTTGCCCTGCTGCAGGTAAAGGGGGAATAGCTAAACCCAAAACCCTAAACCCTTGCATTTTCCCTGCTGCAGGTAAAGGGGGAATAGCTAAACCCTAAACACTTGCATTTGCCCTGCTGCAGGTAAAGGTGGAATAGCAAAACCCTAAACCCTTGCATTTGACCTGCTGCAGGTAAAGGTGGAATAGCTAAACCCTAAACCCTTGCATTTGCCCTGCTGCAGGTAAAGGGGGAATAGCAAAACCCTAAACCCTTGCATTTGCCCTGCTGCAGGTAAAGGTTATGGAATAGCAAAAAACCCTAAACCCTTGCATTTGCCGCCCTGCTGCAGGTAAAGGGGAATAGCTAAACCCAAAACCCTTGCATTTGCCCTGCTGCAGTAAAGGGGAATAGCTAAACCCTAACCCTTGCATTTGCCCTGCTGCAGGTAAAGGGGGAATAGCAAAACCTAAGAACCCTGGCCAAACCCTGTGCATGGAGCTCTTAGACGACGAGGGCCTGCCCCTGGGGGTGGGGCGTAGCCAGTATAGGCAAGTCCACCTGGCGAGTGGGTCCACCAGCTCAACATTCCACGAGGCAGATGCGGGCGCAGGTGGCGTGGGCAGTCGAGAAGGGTCGGATGTTGAGGGCACGTCGGGCCAACAGCCAGCTATGGCTGCTGGAGTCATGCTCCTGACTGACACATACCTACGGGCATACCAGTACGTCTACTTTTGTTTAATCTGTAGTTTATTATGATCTATTTATTTTTACTCTTTATTTAGTTGTTTGGTTTAGTTGTGTGTTTACACTTTACTTTATTGTTTATTTGTACTCTTTAGTTGATTGTTGTTTAGTTCGGCTTAGTTGTTTGTTTACTCTTTATTTGAAAGTCGTTTGGTTGTTTTTGTACCCTTTACTTTGTTGTCTGCTAATTTTTACTATTTAGTTGATTGTTGTTTAGTTTGGTTTAGTTGTTTGTTTACTCTTTATTTGAAAGTCGTTTATATGTTTGTTTACTCTTTAGTTTATTATTACTCTTAAGTTTGCTCGTTTGTTCATTGTCTGCTGATAGTGTATATACATAATGGAAAGTTGGGAATCCGGGGGCCGTCGCTTGCACATAACAAGTGTAAGAAATTCAAATGCTAATGCAGTCATTTGATGTTCCAACCAGTTATTTGGCCAGGTCCTTCCCGTGGTCCTTCATCATTTTGTTTTTAGATGTTATGATCACACACCACGAGTAGCATACATATGAATGGAAGTTGGGGAATCCGGGGGCCGTCATAGACCTTACAGGGAACAGCAATATGATACCATGTAATCATAGGATATCATATGATGCCGGCAGTCTGACTAGACCAAAGATACCCTTTAAATGCACTATCATATGATGCAATTTGTATGATATCATGTGATATCATACTCGCCTTTGGACAACATTGTATGATATGCCGGTCCCTAGACCTCATGTATGTCAGGTAATTTTAGACTGTCTGCAAAACAAACCAAACTAACCAAAAAAATATAAACTAAACCAAGCTGAACTAAACCAATCCAAGCCAGACCAGACCAAGCCAAACTTAATTGAACCAAACCCAAACCAATCCAAACCAACCAAACCAAAGCCAAACTTAATTAACCAAACCAGACCAAGACAAACCAAAGCAAAACTAACCCCAAACCAGACCAAATCAAATCAAGCCAAACTGAGAGCGCGAACCAAAACCAAACCAGACCAAGATAAGCCAAACCAAACCAGCAAAACCAAAAAACCCTTTGCACAGAAGCAAAGATTTGGTGGTAGGTGGGGATTTACAGAATTGGAGGTGGAGAATCTGGCGCTCATCACAGACCTCAATATATTTTGGTTCTGTCTGAAAAAATAAATCCAAGTCTAAACAAAACAAAACAAAGCAAGACAAGACAAACAAAGAAAACCCAGTAAAACAAAACCCACCCCTCTGCGCAGAAGCAAAGACGTTGTGGCAGGGAGTCGATCTACAGAATTGGAGGGAGAGATCCGTGCCCATCATCAATTGAGACCTCGAATATTTCAGTTTGTCTGAAAAAAAAACGAAGTCTAAACAAAACAAAGCAAAACAAAACAGAACAAGACAAGACCAACCAAACCAGTAAACCAATCCACCTCTGCGCGGCAGAAAGCAGAAGACATTGTGGTAGCGGAGTCGATCTACAGAATTGGAGGGAGAAGAATCCAGCGCCCATCATTATGAGACCTCAGATATATATTCGTCTTTCAGTTTGTCTGGAAAAAAACGAAGTCTAAACAAAACAAAGCAAAACACAAACAGAACAAGACAAGACCAATCGCAAAACCAGGAAAACCAAACCCACCCCTCTGCGGAGAAGCAAAGACGTTGTGGTAGGGAGTCGATCGACAGAATTGAAGGTGGAGAATCCAGCGCCCATCATAGACCTCAATTTATTTCAATATATTTCAGTCTGTCTGAAAAAACAAGTAAAAAAAAAAAAAAAATAACTGCTGGCGCAGAAGCAAAGACGTTGTGGCAGGAAGTCGATCAACAGAATTGAAGGTGGAGAATCCGGTGCCCATCATATACGCACGCCCCTTCCATGTAAATGGCACACCGGGGATTGTGGCCCTGGTTCAGCTCGACATCGGCTGTTGCGGCTGCAAGTGAATCTCTACCCAGCTTGGACGTGGTGCACCAGCTCTCTATCTCTTCATGTGTGTCGTGGTGAGGCTGCCCAGACATTATATGCTTCGTATGCAATTCTATATACCGGTATACTATAATTATATAATAAAAATATAAGAATTATGTAATGATCATATTAATTAATATGATATAAATAATAATATAATAAGCATAATAAGCATGTCATAAAGGAAGCAGATGTATAGGTCATATCTCTGCCCAGCTGGATGTGGTGCACCAGCTCATCTATTCTCGTCTCTGTGTGTCGTGGTGAGTGCTGCCTATACATTGTATGCTTTATAGAACTAGTAATCGGTAATAAGCTATATAATAAAGGAAATATAGTATGGTCATATCTCTGCCCAGCTTGGATGTGGTTTTGCACTAGCTCTCTATCTCGTCCTTTGTTTCCTAATTAGTGCTTGCCTATACATGTGATAGTGTAAGCATCGCTGTACATGATGAAGAGTGCTGCCTATACATGTAGAAGTGTACATCCGCATGTACTGATTAATAAATGATAGTTACATCGCTGTAGTCCATGATAAGAGTGCTGCCTATACATGTAGATAGTGTACATCGCTGTACATTGATAATAATAATAAGTGGTAACAGTGCGCTGTAGCATGATAAGAGTGCTGCTATACAAATAGAATAGTGTACTAAGTCGCTGTACATGATAAGAGTGCTGCCTCTACATGATAGATAGTTGTACATCGTCTGTACATGATAAGAAGTGCTGCCTATACATGGTAGATAGTGTAGCTCGCTGTACATGATCAGGTGTCTGCCTATACATGTAGAATATGGTACATCGCTGTACATGATAAGAGTGCTGCCTAAACATGTAGATAGTGTACATCGCTGTACATGATAAGAGTGCTGCCTATACATGTAGATAGTGTACATCGCTGTACATGATAAGAGTGCTGCCTATACATGTAGATAGTGTACATCGCTGTACATGATAAGAGTGCTGCCTATACATGTAGATAGTGTACATCGCTGTACATGATAATAATGATAGTGTACATCGCTGTACATGATAATAGTGCTGCCTATACATGTAGATAGTGTACATCGCTGTACATGATAAGAGTGCTGCCTATACATGTAGATAGTGTACATTGCTGTACATGATAATAATGATAGTGTACATCGCTGTACATGATAAGAGTGCTGCCTATACATGTAGATAGTGTACATCGCTGTACATGATAATAATGATAGTGTACATCGCTGTACATGATAATAACGAAAATATAGGTGTGGTGATATCTCAGCCCAGCTTGGACGTGGTGGAGCAGCTCTCTATCTCATCATGTGTGTCGTGGTGAGTGCTGCCTGGGAATATACAACTCAAATACACATATAAACATTTTTGCGCTTTTTGCACTACATAGCGCTTTTTTTTTGCTTTCAAGTGCGCTAAAGTGCTGGCCAATTTGGTGAATGGCAGAACCCTGCTAAACACTAGGGCCAACAAATAACACACATATGTATATGAAAACACGAATAAACACACATATGTATAAAACACAAATAAAACACATATGTATAAAAACACAAATAAAACACATATGTATAAAAACACAAATAAAACACATATGTATAAAAACACAAATAAAACACATATGTATAAAAACACAAATAAAAACACATATGTATAAAACACAATTTAAAAAAATCCTAAGTGTCTAAGTGAGTGCTGCCTGGCCACACTGATACAGTCTCCTGTGTGTCTTAGTCAACCTAACCAACACAACCAACAAACCAACAACACAACAAAACTCCTGTGTGGTCTTAGTGAGTGCTGCCTGGCCACACTGATACAGTCTCCTGTGTGCCTTAGTCAACCTAACCAACTCAACCAACAAACCAACAAACTCCTGTGTGGCTTAGTCAACCTAACCAACTAAACTAACCGGACCTACCAAACCAAACCAAACAAATACGTTCTAGAAAAATGCAGGGTCTGCCCCCCCACCCCCCACCCCCCACCCCGAGGGGTCGTCGAATCGTGTGTGTCCAAGATGGTGGCCCTCTCACTTAACCAAATAAAACCAAACCAAAACCAATTAAACCAACCAAACCAAACCAATTAAACTAACCATACCAAACCAACTGCAGGTTCTGGGTCCCTTTGAATTGTGAGTCCAAGATGGTGGCCCTCTCACGAACCGACCAAACCAACCAAACCAAACCAACCAAACCAACCAAACCAACTGCAGGTTCTGGGTCCCTTTGAATTGTGAGTCCAAGATGGTGGCCCTCTCACAAACCAACCAAACCAACCAAACCAAACCAACCAAACCAACCAAACCAACTGCAGGTTCTGGGTCCCTCTGAATTGTGAGTCCAAGATGGTGGCCCTATCACAAACCAACCAAACCAAACCAAACCAACCAACCAAACCAACCAAACCAACTGCAGGTTCTGGGGTCCACCCGAGGGCTCTTTGAATCGCGTTTCAAAGATGGTGGCCCTGTCAGAGCTGGGGCAGTTGTTTCTGTTAGGGGATGGAAAGGAGCTCATTCATTGCACAGTGGCAGCAGGTACGTCGTCTGGCTAGTTCAGGGCATGTGAGTGTGGGTGGGTGGGGTGTGGGGGGGGTCTGTTTGTGTCAGTGTGTGTGTCAGTGTGTGTCTGTATGAGTGTAAAAGAGCTGATTCGTTGCACAGTGGCAGCAGGTAAGTTGTCTGACTAGTTCAGGGCATGTGAGGGTGGGTGGGGTGGGGGGGTGGGGGGGGGATGAATGTGTAAGTGTTGGTGTGTGTGTGAGGGGGGGAGGGAGGGGGGGGGGGGGGGGGGGGGGGGAGTGTGTGTGTGTGTGTTTGTGTATGTGTATGTGTGTCTGTATGTATGTCTGTGTGTGTGTTTGTGTGTGTAAGTGTGTTTGTATGTATGTTTATGTGTTTGTGTAGGTGTTCGTGTGTGTGTGGGGGGGTGTTGTTTGTGGGTGTGTATGTGGGGTTTGTTTGTGTGTGTCATGTGTGTTTTTGTGTAAGGTGTGCCTTGCTTTGTGTGCATGTATGTGTGTATGTTTGTATGTATGTATGTATGTATTTATGTATGTATGTATGTATGTTACAGTCTTGGGCTAAATAGGCTAAAGGGACTTGCCGATGCATGTGTGGGTGCATTGCTGTGTGTGTGTCTTGCTATGTGCACACACACACACACACACATGCACACACACACGCACACACATACATACACACACACGCACATACACATAATACCACACGCACATATATAATCACCTCTCCCCATCCTTGAACTTGCTAGGACTAACCGACTTGCAACAGTCCCAACCTGCACCAAGGACTGCCCGACCTGCAACAGCCCCCCCCCCCCCCACACAACACACACACCACACCACACACACACCACCACCACCACCACCACCACCCTGTCGCTTGCGGCGCCCAGGACCGCCCGACCTGCAACAGCCCCCCACCACCACCACCACCACCACCACCACCACCACCACCACCCAGTCTCTTCCTAGCGCCAAGGACTGCCCCGACCTGCAACAGCCCCCCCCCACCCCACCCCACCACCCCCCCACCCCCCCACACACACCACCACCAACACACACACCCTGTCGCTTGCGGTGCCCAGGACTGCCCGACCTGCAAACAGCCCCCCCCACCCCCCACCCCCCACCCCCCACACACACACACACCCACCACCCCAGTCTCTTTCTGCGCCAAGGACTGCCCGACCTGCAACAGCCCCCCCCCCCCCACACACACCCCCACCACCACCACACATCACACACACCAAACAAAAACACCAACACCCTGTCTCTAGCTACGCCCAGGACTGCCCGACCTGCAACAGCCCCACAGCTTCTATGACTGGGAAGTGGCAGCGGCATCATTCCCCCCCCGCCCCCCCCCCCCCCCCCCCCCCCCCCCCCCCCCCCCCCCTACCCACACCACCAATACCACCACCACCCAGTCTCTTCCTGCGCCAAGGACTGCTCGACCTGCAACAGCCCCCCCCACACGCACACACACACGCCACCACCACCACCACCAACACCCCTGTCGCTTGCGGCGCCCAGGACCGCCTGACCTGCAACAGCCCCCCCCCACCACCACCACCACTACCACCACACACACACACCACCACCACCACCACCCAGTCTCTTCCTGCGCCAAGGACTGCCCGACCTGCACCCCCCCCCCCCCCCCCCCCCCCCCCCCCCCCCCCTACCACCAACAAACAACACCCTGTCGCTTGCGGCGCCCAGGACTGCCCGACCTGCAACAGCCCCCCCCCCCCCCCCCCCCCCCCCCTTCACACACACACACACACACACATACACACCACCACCCTGCCCCATGCTCTGCCCAGGACTGCCCGACTTGCAACAGCCCCATAGCTTCTATGACTGGGAAGTGGCAGCGGCATCACACGCTGCCAGCCTGGCTCTTGAAATGTCCATGCTGGAGGACCCTGGCAGCCCACACAAGTGCGTTGGTGAAGTACAGAGCACTACACATGGTCATTGCACAGGACAGCAGAGCACTACACATGCTCATTGCACAGGACAACTCAACACAACACAACACAACACACACTCATTGCACAGGACAAGACAAAACACACACACACACGCAACAAACAACGCAGAACAACGCATCGCAGCACAACACAACGCACGATTATTGCAGAGCACAACAAAACACAAACACACAATACAACACAGAACACAAAAAACTGTACTTTCTAATTGCATAGTGTTGCCCACATAATTGTGTTGTGTTATGTGGGCAACAAGACATAACACATCATACAACACAAAGCGACACAACACAACACAAGACATAACGCATCATACAACACAACGCGACACAACACAACACATAACACATCATACAACACAACGCGACACAACACAACACATAACACATCATACAACACAACCCGACACAACACAACACATAACGCATCATACAACACAACGCGACACAAACACAAGACAATAACAGATCATACAACAACAACGCGACACAACACAAGACATAACAGATCATACAACACAACGCGACACAACACAAGACAAACAGATCATACAACACAACGCGACACAACACAACACAACACATAACGCATCATACAACACAACGCGACACAACACAAGACATAACAGATCATACAACACAACGCGACACAACACAACACATAACGCATCATACAACACATCGCGGCACAACACAAGACATAACAGATCATACAACACAACGCGACACAACACAACACATAACACAACACATAACGCATCATACAACACAACGCGACACAACACAACACATAGCACATCATACAACATAACACAACACAACACAAGACATAGCACATCATACAACACAACGCGACACAACACAAGACATAACGGATCATACAACACAACGCGGCACAACACAAGACATAACAGATCATACAACACAACGCGACACAACACAACACATAGCACATCATACAACATAACACAACACAACACATAACGCATCATACAACACAACGCGACACAACACAACACATAACAGATTATACAACACAGCGCGACACAACACAAGACATAACAGATCATACAACACAACACAACACATAGCACATCATACAACACAACGCGACACAACACAACACATAACACATCATACAACACAACGCGACACAACACAACACATCATACAACACAACGCGACACAACACAAGACATAACAGATCATACAACACAACGCGACACAACATTACACATAGCACATCATACAACACAACGCGACACAACACAACACATAACGCATAATACAACACAACGCGACACAACACAAGACATAAAACATCAAACAACACAACGCGACACAACACAACACATAACACATCATGCAACACAGCGCGACACAACACAAGACATAACAGATCATACAACACAACGCGACACAACACAACACATAACACATCATACAACACAACGCGACACAACACAAGACATAACAGATCATACAACACAACGCAACGCGACAACAGCACAACCACATAAAAACATCAACACAAACACAACGCGACACAACACAAGACATAGCACATCATACAACACAACGCAACACAACACAACACATAATGCATCATACAACGCAACACAACACATAGCACATCATACAACAGATAACGCGACACAACACAACACATAACACATCATACAACACAACGCGACAACAACACAAGCAACATAACAGATCAACAACACAATGCGACACAACACAACACATAGCACATCATACAACACAACGCGACACAACACAAGACATAACAGATCATACAACACAACGCGACACAACACAACACATAACGCATCATACAACACAACGCGACACAACACAAGACATAACAGATCATACAACACAACGCGACACAACACAAGACATAACAGATCATACAACACAACGCGACACAACACAACACATAACGCATCATACAACACAACGCGACACAACACAACACATAACACATCATACAACACAACGCGACACAACACAAGACATAACAGATCATACAACACAACGTGACACAACACAACACATAGCACATCATACAATACAACGCGACACAACACAACACATAACGCATCATACAACACAATGCGACACAACACAAGACATAAAACATCAAACAACACAACGCGACACAACACAACACATAGCACATCATACAACACAACGCAACACATCACACAAACGTTGCTATTGCATATGTAGATATGAGGGGTAGCTAGGTGGGAGAGACTCCACAGCACAAAACACAATACATCACAAGTTGCACACACACACTCCCACACACTCTTTCACACACACACACACTCACATGCTTGGACGTTGCACTCATAGAGAGGAGGGGCTAAGTAGGGGACCCTCCACAGCACACAACACATTACATCACATGTTGCTCACACACACACACATACACTCTCTCTCTCTCTCTCTCTCTCTCTCTCTCTCTCTCTCTCTCTCTCTCTCTCTCTCTCTCTCTCTTTCTCTCTTTCTCTCTCTCTCACACACACACACACACAAACGAACACACACACACACACTCACACTCAAATGCTTGGACTTTGCTATTGCACACGCAGAGAGGGGGGGCTAAGCAGTGGAGCCTCCACAACACACAACACATTACATCACATGTTGCACACACACACACTCTCTCTCGCTCTCACACACACACGCACACTCTCTCTTACACACTCACACTCACATGCTTTGACTTTGCTATTGCACTCGCAGAGAGGAGGGGCTAAGTAGGGGAGCCTCCATGGGCCTCCCAGAAGTAGGAGCATTGTCTGTGGATGGACGTGACTCTCGAGATTTGTGTAAGTCAGATGTTTGATTCCAAAGCAATATGGAAAGGCCGATCCACATGCATACAAACAAACGCACATGCACACAAACAAATGTACATGCATACGTACGTGCATACTTACAAACGTACATACATACAAACAAACGTACATGCACATGCATCCAAACAAACGTACATGCACACAAACAAATGTACATGCATACGTACATGCATACAAACAAACTTACATGCACACAAACAAATGACATGCATACTTACATGCATACAAACAAACGTACATACATATGTACATGCATACAAACAAACGTACATACATATGTACATGCATACAAACAAACGTACATACATATGTACATTCATACAAACAAACATACATGCAGAGATGGTATGCACCCAAGGTGTTCGTACCAGTAAGGCCTGGTTGTGTTGTCTGCAGGCGTAGGGTACCGTCTCTCAAGCGGACTGCGGCCTAATAGATAGTGCCCTTCGCGTCACCGGGTTGATTCCAAAGAAACATGCAAATGCCAATCCACATGCATATTCCAAAGAAACATGCAAAGGCCTATCCACATGCAAATTCCAAGGCAACTTGCACAGGCCAATCCACATGCAAAGGCAAATGCACATGCAAAGGCACATGCACATGCAAAGGCAAATCCACATGTAAAGGCACATGCAAAGGCACATGCACATGCAAAGGCACATGCACATGCGAAGGCAAATGCACATGCAAAGGCACATGCACATGCAAAGGCACATGCACATGCACATGCAAAGGCAAATGCACATGCAAAGGCAAATGCACATGCAAAGGCAAATCCACATGCACATGCAAAGGCAAATTCACATGCAAAGGCAAATGCACATGCAAAGGCAAATGCACATGCCAAGGCACATGCACATGCCAAGGCACATGCACATGCAAAGGCAAATGCAAAGGCAAATGCACATGCAAAGGCAAATGAACATGCAAAGGCAACTCCACATGCAAAGGCACATGCACATGCAAAGGCAAATCCACATGCAAAGGCAAATGCGCATGCAAAGGCACATGCACATGCAAAGGCAAATGAACATGCAAAGGCACATGCAAAGGCACATGCACATGCAAAGGCACATGCACATGCAAAGGCACATGCACATGCAAAGGCACATGCACATGCAAAGGCACATGCACATGCAAAGGCACATGCACATGCAAAGGCAAATGCACATGCAAAGGCACATGCACATGCAAAGGCACATGCACATGCACATGCAAAGGCACATGCACATGCACATGCAAAGGCACATGCACATGCACATGCAAAGGCACATGCACATGCAAAGGCACATGCACATGCAAAGGCACATGCAAAGGCACATGCACATGCAAAGGCACATGCACATGCACATGCAAAGGCACATGCACATGCAAAGGCAAATGCACATGCAAAGGCACATGCACATGCAAAGGCACATGCACATGCAAAGGCAAATGCACATGCACATGCAAAAGCAAATTCACATGCACAGGCACATGCACATGCAAGGGCACATGCAAAGGCAATACGTACGTACATCTATATATATGTAGACATACATGGATTTCCGCGATTCCCGCAGGCCGACGCTAGCTGGCTTTCAACTTAATTAGCGGGTTACTAATAGCGTATCACCCAACTACCCACCCTGGCTATTGGCTGAATGAGCGGGTTACTAATAGCGCATCTCCCAACTCCCCACCCAGATTTTGGAAGAAAGAGCTGATGAATGCGAAGCCATACATCTTCTTCCGCATTCCCAATTTTCGAACTGACAAAGCAGGTGAATGCGAAGCGATAAATTTTCTTGGGCATTCAATCTGAGCGCCACTATAGACCAAGTATGGCGCTCAGACTTATTGTCTGCAATCTTTTGCTACTCGATGCATGCATGCGCACAATCAACCAGATTTAGGCAGAAGGGCGACGAATACAGCAAACTTCTCGATGCGGTCTTCTGCTCATGCTCCATGATGCGTGCCAACGGTCCTAATGGACATGAGGGCGCGCAACACCGCCAGCCAGCGCTCAAAGTGAGCTTGCCAGAGCAGGAGAGAAAGGGCTAACAATTAATTTCACCAGCTTGCGAGTAATTGCAATTTCTTCACATCACCATGCTTCTTTTCTTCGCCTGCGAGCGTTGCCACCATTCATTTCACGCATGCGCACTTTCAACATGCCTGTGCATCAATTGTGTCATGTTTGGCTACCAGTAGATGTGAGCAGCCATTTCCTTTCCATTTCTCGCACTAAGACCGCTCATCCTATCAATGCAATCTCTTTTCATTGTATCGATGATCGAGCCATGCAAACTAGCGTCCGCGTTGAGCAGATGCAGCCAACCCTCAGCAGCGCGCGACTTCCAACCAGGCCAGATGGGAAGCTCATGCGACCAGTCCTGAAAATCAACGCCAGGTTAATAATCAGACAAGACGTGAACCTCATGCTGCGAGGCAGGCTGCCGCGCGCAATTCGCAATATAGCATCCTCTGCAACAACGTCATGCCATCGCATTGTCTGGTCGGCAGGCAATTATTGTGAGATATTTTTGAATTTCTTCAGACCTCAACTGGCATTACCTACCCTACGCGATATGGCCCTTGCACCCCTCATCCAATATCTTTTCATTGTTGCAAGCATTGATACTTGGTTGCTTAGCATATTGCGATATAAGACTGGCTTGTATTTCCTTGTCAAAACAACAGCAGCAGACCCAACTATGCTCCGCGCAAAGAAGAAGATGCAGGTATGTCGCTTTGTGATTGCGCACGCCCGGTATTCTCAGCGGGGTCGGCTTTCGCAAGCTATTGTCAGGTTGGATCCGCCGCCTGCTCTTTATCCACTTTGTATTTCTGCATGATCTGGGCCCACAGCTGGAGCAGAAGGGATGAGGTAGGGAGAAGGGGATAACGCATGCGTGCCGGTGGTTCGGGAAAGAGAGGGTGAGGGGGAGGATCGAGGGTGGCCCACCATGGGTGGAAATGACTGGGGTGAGGGGAGGGGGAGATAGAGAAAGAGTGTAGATGGGGTGGGAGGGGGGAAGGGGGGCATGCATTGGGGGGAAATATCTTGACTGGGTGTATGCCAAAGGGAAGATGAGGGGTGCGGGTGGGATAGGGGAGTACATACAAGGACGTAACCTGTTACCCCGACCAGAACCCAGGGCCTGGATGGGATGGGTGGAGGGTGGCCACCGGCCACACGGGCTACCGTACTGCGACGTTTTGTAACAAACTAAGAGCTTAAATTGTTATTGTGTGTGTGTTGGGGTTGGGGGGGTGGCCTCCGGCCACACGGGCAATGTAGTAGTACATACGTACATACATACATACATACATACATACATACATACATACATACACACATACATACATATACACATACATACATACATACATACATACATACATACATACATGTGAAGCAAATGTGTGACCCTGCCCCCTGTATCGTTGCACCACTTGACAGCTACGGGCGTTGGAGTGGAGGCATCCTTGACTGAGGGGCGACAGGAAACCAAAGGTGGCATGTCCTTCGGTTTCATCGAGAAGGGCCTAGGGGGGGCTTTGTCCAAGGTGCAGCAAGGCCTAGGGGGGGCCTTGGTCAAAGGTGAGACTTACTATAAGGGGGGGTGAGATGTGTGGTGTGAAGAGGGGTGGGTGGGGGTGGGGTGGGTGGGGGCTTTGTCCAAGGTGCAGCAAGGCCTAGGGGGGGCCTTGGTTAAAGGTGAGATTTACTATAAGGGGGGGTGAGAGATGTGTGCTTGTGGAGGGGTGGGGTGGGGGTGGGGGGGAGGGCTTTGATTTTGATTGACTGATCGATCGATTTGCTGGTTGCTTGCTTGCTTGATTGATTGGTTTTTTAATGTGTTGATTCATGCATTCATTCATACATTCATTAATTCATTCATTAATTCATTCGTCGGTGGGTTGTCTGAGTTGACTGATTGACAAACTGCCTCGCTTCTCTCCTCCCCGCCACTAACATGACTGGCATGACTAACATGACTAACATGACTAACATGACTGGCATAACTAACATGACTAACATGACTAACATGACTAACATGACTGGCTTGACAAGCTGCCTCGCTTCTCTCCACCCCGCCACTACCATGACTAACATGACTAACATGACTAACAAACCCTAAACCCTAAATTATGAACCTACTTATCTCCACCTTACCCTACTACCCAATGAAGGCATGACTAACATGACTATTTCCTCCACCTAGCTCCTACCTAAAGCCGGAAACCCTAAGCCAACTATCTCCACCCAACTCCTACCTAAAGCCCCAAACCCTAAATCTACCTATCTCCACCTTACCCTCCGACCCAATGAAGGCATGACTGGTGGAGTGACAAAGGTAGCAGAGTGTACAAAAGGAGTTATGAAGATCACTTAATCATTCCTCCACTTACCATATTATCTGACATGTCCTCCACCTTCCAACTACCTAAAGCCCTAAAGCCCTAAACCCTAAACCTACCTATCTCCACCTTCCCCTTCTACCTAAAACCCTAATACCCTACAACCCAAACCTACCTATCTCCACCTTCCCCTTCTACCTAAAACCCTAATACCCTACAACCCAAACCTAAGTATCTCCACCTTCCCCTTCTACCTAAAACCCTAATACCCTACAACCCAAACCTAACTATCTCCACCTTCCCCTTCTACCTAAAACCCTAATACCCTACAACCCAAACCTACCTATCTCCACCTTGCTGTACTACCCAATGAAGGCATGACTGGTGGAGTGACAAAGGTAGCGGAGTGTACTGCAGGGTACTACTTCTTGCCAAATTGGTCAGCGCTTTTTAGTGCAAAAGGCGCAAAAAATTGCGCGCTGCGCCCACAGAGGCTCAAAAAGGCAGCGCGGCACTGCGCTGCCGCACGTGCTTAGTAGTACCCTGGTGTACTATATATCACTGAAGATTCCTCCACTAACCATATTACCTGGCATTTCCTCCACCTTAACCATTACACATTGAAGGCATGATAGGTTGCATGAAGACAGCAGGGTTCACTACAAGAGCTCTGAAGATTTCTCCACTAACCATATTTTCCTGGCATGTCCTCCACCTGACCCTACTACCCAATGAAGGCATGACTGGCGGAGTGACCTGCCACTACAAGAACTATGAAGATAACCTCATCATTCCTCCACAAACCATATTACCTGATATTCCTTTACCCACCTCCTACCTAAAAGCCTAAACCCTAAACCTACCTATCTCCACCTTACTCTACCACCCAATGAAGGCATGACTGGCAGAGTGACCAAGTAAGCAGCGTGTACAATAGGAGTCCTGAAGATGGCCTAATCATTCCTCCACTAACCATATTACCTGACATGTCCTCCACCTGACCCTCCGACCCAATGAAGGCATGACTGGCGGCGTGACTAAGGTAGCGGAGTGTACAATAGGAGTTCTGAAGACAGTGGTGCACGATTCCAAGGACGTGCCCAAGCCACATGCGGAAGACCCAGTCTTGGTGAGTCACTGAGTACCCCTGGTGCGAAGGGCAGAGGGGGAGAGGGGCGGAAAATCCTACACACCACAGTCCAGCACAAGACAATCCAACCCAAGCCAAAAGTGGCAACACAAAACCAAACCAAACAACCCTCCCAAACCAAACCAAACCGAATTAACCTGCCCTTCCCAAACAAAGCCAACCTAACCAACGACAGGTGTACAAGCATGCCAATCACGACCTATCCTCCCTCCCATTTGGTCTTGCGCCGGCCCCAACCTACACAACACAATCCAACCAAGGCAAGCCAAACCAAACCACACCTCCCAAACTAACTTCAGCCCAATCCTCCCAAACCAAACCAACGACATGTGTACAAGCATGCCAACCCGGGCCTATCCTCTCTCCTATCTGGCCTTTGCCCGTTCCCCCCACAATTGGAAACCCTATCTAACACAACCCAATCCAACTTAACCAAACAACACCAGCCCTCCCAATCCCCCCAAACCAAACCACACCTCCCAAAGCAACCCAAACCAATCCTGGCAAACCGCCCCTCCCAATCCTCTTTAACCAAACCAATGCCTGGTCTGTGAGTGTGCCAACCCCGACCTATTCTCTCTCCTATCTGGACTTCCCCCTGCCCCAACCTGCACAATCCAACCTACACAGCACAATCCAACACAATTCAACAAAATCCAACTCAACTCAAGCCAACCAAACCAAGCCAAACCAAACCACACCTCCCAAACCAACTCAACACAATCCTCCCAAACCAACCCTCCCAGTCCTCCTGAACCAAACCAAACAAACAACATGTGTACAAGCGTGTCGACCCCGTCCTATCTAGCCTTGCCCCTGCCCCATGGGATCCCTATCCACCACAACACAATCCAAACAGACCAAACCTCCCAATCCCCCCCAACGAAAACAAACCAACCCTCCCAATCGTCCCAAACCAACTCAAACCAAACCAACTCAAACCAATCCAACCAAACCTCCCAAACCAACCTCACCCCAACCAATCCAACCAAACCACCCAAACCAACCTCACCCCAACCAATCCAACCAAACCTCCCAAACCAACCTCACCCCAACCAATCCAACCAAACCACCCAAACCAACCTAACCCCAACCAACCAAACCACACCTCCCAAACCAACCTCACCCCAATCCTCCCAAACCAACCCTCTCAATTGTCCCAAACCAACTCAAACCTAACCAACGCCAGGTGTACGAGCGTGCCAACCCCGGCCTATCCTCCCTCCTTTCTGGCCTTGCCCCCGCCCCCACAACGGGAGCCCTATCCCAGGGCAGAAGTTCAAGTCTGGCTTCCTCTTCGTACGTCCGTGTTAGCCCTACAACCCCCCTTGGACAGGGCAGTACACCCGCCTCTGACCGTGCCGCCTTGTTTGGTCCGGCTCCCATCACTTCAGGTATGCGTTACAGGGTACTACTTCTTGCCAAATTGGCCAGCGCTTAAAGCGCACAAACGTCAAATTGGTCAGCGCTTTGTAGGGCAAAAAGCGCAAAAACTGCGCGCTGCGCCCACAGGGGATTGAAAGAACTGTGCGAAACGCGCAGAGGGGCTCAAAACGGCAGCGCGGCACCGCGCTGCCGCGCGCGCTTAGTAGGACCCTGGATGCGTTGCTTTTTGGCGGGGCCCCCACTTCAAGGGGGCGGGAGCCCCCAGGGTTACCCATTTGTCCGTCTGTCCGTGCGACCGACCAACCGACGGAAAAATTGAAGCCAGACACGTCAGCCAACTAACTGGCTTCGGTCAGCTCCAGTCCGTTGCCAGCTTTTGTTCCGTTGCCAACACACTCCGCCAATTTTCTCTCTTGCAACGCTGCATAGGACTTGTCACTGCTTACCGTTTGTGCGGTGGGTATGGTTGTGGTCATGGGTGTGAAGGGTATGGGTTTGGGTGTGGTGGCTCCTTTACGTACCACATACACGTTGACCTACCAACGAAAGCACCTTCTGCGCATACCTGCATTGGGTGTGGTGGGTTTGGGTTAGGTGGGTCCTTTACGTACCACATACACGTTGTCCTACCAACGAAAGCACCTTATGCGCATAACTGCGTTGGGTGTGATGGGTTTGGGTGTGGTGGGTATGGGTTAGGTGGGTCCTTTACGTACCACATACACGTTGACCTACCAACGAAAGCACCTTCTGCGCATACCTGCGTTGGGTGTGATGGGTTTGGGTGTGGTGGGTATGGGTGTGGTGGGTCCTTTACGTACCACATACACGTTGACCTACCAACGAAAGCACCTTCTGCGCATACCTGCGTTGGGTGTGATGGGTTTGGGTGTGGTGGGTATGGGTTAGGTGGGTCCTTTACGTACCACATACATGTTGACCTACCAACGAAAGCACCCTCTGCGCATAACTGCGTTGGGTGTGATGGGTTTGGGTGTGGTGGGTATGGGTGTGGTGGGTCCTTTACGTACCACATACACGTTGACCCTACAACGAAAGCACCTTCTGCGCATACCTGCGTTGGGTGTGATGGGTTTGGGTGTGGTGGGTATGGGTTAGGTGGGTCCTTTACGTACCACATACACGTTGACCTACCAACGAAAGCACCTTCTGCGCATACCTGCGTTGGGTGTGATGGGTTTGGGTGTGGTGGGTATGGGTGTGGTGGGTCCTTTACGTACCACATACACGTTGACCTACCAACGAAAGCACCTTCTGTGCATACCTGCGTTGGGTGTGATGGGTTTGGGTGTAGTGGGTATGGGTTAGGTGGGTCCTTTACGTACCACATACACGTTGACCTACCAACGAAAGCACCTTCTGCGCATACCTGCGTTGGGTGTGATGGGTTTGGGTGTGGTGGGTATGGGTTAGGTGGGTCCTTTACGTACCACATACATGTTGACCTACCAACGAAAGCACCCTCTGCGCATAACTGCGTTGGGTGTGATGGGTTTGGGTGTGGTGGGTATGGGTTAGGTTGGTCCTTTACGTACCACATACACGTTGACCTACCAACGAAAGCACCTTCTGCGCATACCTGCGTTGGGTTGATGGGTTTGGGTGTGTGGGTATGGGTTAGGTGGTCCTTTACGGTACCACATACATGTTGACCTACCAACGAAAGCACCTCTGCGCATGACCTGCGTTGGGGTGTGATGGGTTTGGGTGTGGTGGGTATGGGTTAGGTGGGTCCTTTACGTACACACATCACATGTTGACCTACCAACGAAGCACCTTCTGCGCATCCTTACGTTGGTGTGCAATCCGGGGTTTGGGTGTGGTGGGTATGGGTTAGGTTGGGTCCTTTACGTACCACATACACGGTTGACTAACCAACGAAAGCCACCTTCTGCCGCATAATCTGCGTATGGGAGTGATGGGTATTTTGGGTGTGGTGGGATGGGTGTGGTGGTCCTTTACGTACTACACGTTGCGAAAGCACACCTGCGTAAGGCATAGCATAGTGTGATAGTGGCGGTGGGGGTGGATAGGTGGGTCCTTCTACGTAAACCACATACACGTTGACCTACCAACGAAACGCAGCTCTGCGCCATACCCTGCGCATACCTGATCGCACCCTTGGCGTGAGGTGGTGTGGGTATGGTTAGGTGGCGTCCTTACGTGTACACGTTCTACGCAACGAAGGCACCCTCTTACATACTGCGTTGTGTACAACGTGGCACCCTCTGCGCATACTGCGGGTGCTTTCGTACAATACATGGGTTTGAGTGTGGTGGGTATGGTTAGTATGGGTCCTTTACGTACCACATACATGTTGATCCTACAACAAAAGCACCTTCTGCGCATACCTGCCGCGGGTGTGATGGGTTTGGGTGTGGTGGGTGAGGTGGGTCCTTTACGGTACCACATAGCGTTGAACGCCCACGAAAGCACCTTCTGCGCATACCGTGCGTTGAGGTGTGATGGGTAGGTGGTGGGTCCTTTACGTACCACATACACGTTGACCTACCAACGAAAGCACCTTCTGCGCATACCTGCGTTGGGTGTGATGGGGTTTGGGTGTGGTGGTGATGGGTTAGGTGGGTCCTTTACGTGACCGACAGACTGTTGACCTACAACGAAAGCACCTTTCTTGCGTGCGTGGGTGTGATGGTTTTGGGCTGGTGGGTATGGCGTTAGGTGGGGTCCTTTACGTACCACAATACATGGTTGAGTGTCCTACGAAAAATAAAAAACAACGAAAGCACCTTCTGCGCATACCTGCGTGTGGTGTTGATGGGTGAGTTCGGTGTGGTGGGTATGGGTTAGGTGGGGTCCTTTACGTACCACATACACGTTGACCTACAACGAAAACCTTCTGCGCATCACCTGCGTTGGGTGTGTATGGGTTTGGTGTGTGGGCATACCTGCGTTGGGTGTGAGGTGGGTCCTTTAACGTACCACATACACGTTGAACCCTACCACACGAAAGCACCCTCTTCGCAATACGCTGGCGTTGGGTGGTGATGGGTAATGGGTTAGGTGGTCCTTTACGTATCCACATACTCGTTGACCTTACCAACGAAGCACGCTTCTGCGCATACCTGCGTTTGGGTGTGATGGGTTTGGGTGTTGGGAATTGGTGAGTGTGTCCTTTTAAACGTACCACATACACGTTTGACGCTACCAACGAAAGCACCCTTTGCAATCCTGTGTGGGAAAAGGTTTGGGTGTGGTCCTCCTTTGTACCATCATACACGTCTTGACACCTACCCGAAAGCACCTTTGAGCGCATACTTGCAGTTCGGGTTGTTGATGGGGTATGGGTGTGGTGGGGTCTTTACGTACCACTACACATTGTTGACCTACTCAGACGAAAAGCATCCACCTTCGACTGCGGCATTACCCTGACGTTGGGTGTAGCTGGGTTGCGGGTGGTGAGTGGTTTGGGTGTGGTGGGTCTTTACGTAGCCACAAACTACACGTTGACTAACTACCAACGAAAGCACCTTCTGCGCATACCTGCGTTGGGTGGTGTTTTGATGGGGTATGGGTGTGGTCCTTTGTACCACATACTATTGTTTGACCCTAACCAAGAAAGACACTTGCGCATACCTGCGTTGGGTGTATGGGTTTCGCGCGCTGATTATTGGGTGTGAGTGGGCACTCCTTTATACCACATACACGTTGACCTTCCAACGAAAAGACCTTCTGCCTACCTCGCCGTTGAGGTGTGATGGGTTATAGGGTGTGGTGGGAAACGGGTGTAGGTGGGTCCTTTACTACTAAAATACACGTTGACCCTACCACACACGAAAACCCTCTGCGGATATACCGCGTTAGGTGTGTGATGGGTACTGGGTTACTGCGTTGTCCCTTTACGTAACCGACAATACATTGTGATAACCCACACAAGCACCTTCTATGGCATACCATTGGGTGTGGTGGGTTTGGGTGATGGTGGGTATGGGTTAAGGTGGTCCTTTTACGTACCACATCCTTTACTAAGTCCAACGAAAGCAAACCGTTCTGC
Organism: Microglena sp. YARC; assembly: GCA_022414725.1. NCBI lineage: Eukaryota > Viridiplantae > Chlorophyta > Chlorophyceae > Chlamydomonadales > Chlamydomonadaceae > Microglena > Microglena sp. YARC. The sequence continues at coordinate 5,803 of JAJSRW010000919.1, read as the reverse complement.
CCATACCTGCGTTGGGGTGTGATGGGTTTGGGTGTGGTGGGTATGGGTTACATAAGGTGGCGTTCCTTCTACGTACCCAGCAAATACCTGACGCAACCCAACAAAAGCACCTTCTGCGCATACCGTTGGGTGTGATGGGTTTGCGTGGTGGGAATTGGGGTGTGGCTGGGTCACTTTACGTACCACATTACGTTTTGCACAGTAACCACCGAAGACCTTTCTGCATACACTGGTTTGGGTGTGGTGGGAGTGTGTGGTGGGTCCTTTACGATACCACATATCATGTAACACGTTGACCTAACCAACGAAAGCACCTTCTGCGCATACCTGCGTTGGGTACATCTGTGATGAGGGTTTGGTTGTTATATGGGGTGTGGTGGTCACCTTTACGTAACCTCACATGTTGACCCTACGCAACTGAAAGCACGTCCTCCTGCGCATACCTGCGTTGGTGTGATGGGTTTGGGTGTGTGGTGGGTTATGGGTGGGTGGGTCTTTACGTACCACATACACGGTTGACCCTACCCAACGAAGCACCTTCTGCGCATACCTGCGTTGGGTGTGATGGGTTTTGGGTGTGGTGGGTATGGGAGTGTAGTGGTCCTTTACGTACCGCATACATTTACACCGTTGACCTACGGTTCTGCGACGAAAAAACGCACCTTGCTGGCGCAATAACCTGCGTTGGGTGTGATGGGTTTGGGTGAAAAAAATCAACATAAGATAAACCACATACACGTTAGGTGCTGAAGACACGAACCTACCAACGAAAGCACCTTCTGCGCATCCTGCCGTTTGGCTGTGGATGGTATGTTGGTGGTGGGTAATGGGTTAGGGTGGGGTCGCCTTTTGTGATCGCACATACAACGTTGACTCTAGCTCCAACGGAAAGCACCTTATAGCGCATACGCTGCCGTTGGGTTGTGGTGGGTATAGGGTGTGGTGGGTCGCTTTTACGTACCCTAGTACACGTTGACCTACCAACGAACAGCAACTTTCTGCGCATACTTGCGTTGGGTTGATTGGGTTTTGGGCTGTGTGGAGTATTGGTTAGGTGGGTCTTATACCGTACCAACACTACATGTTGACCTACCGAACGGAGACCACTTTTGTCGGCATACCTTGTCGTTGTTGTGTGATGGCGTTTGGGTGTGGATCGGTATGAGTGTGTGTCAGGTCCTTACGTACTCACGATACACGTTACTACCAACGAAAGCACCTTCTGCAATACCTGTGTTTGGGTGTGTGGTTAGGGTTATGTGGGTGCGCTTTACGTACGCACAATAACGTTGACGCTACCAACGAAAGCCCCTTCTGCGATAAACCTGCGTTGGTCGTGACTGTGGTTGAGGTGTGGGTGGGTATGGGTTAAGGTGGGTCTTTTACGTACGCAGCATACTACGTTCGACACTCCAACGAAACGCACCTTCTGCGCATACCTGCGTTCGGGTGTTGATGGTTTGGGTGTGGGTGGGTATGGGGTGTGGTGGGTCCTTTACGTACCACATACATGTTGACCTCGCAACGAAAGCACGCCTTCTGCGCATACCTGCGTTGGATTGTGATGGGTTTTTGGGTGTGGTGGTATGGTTAGGTTGGGTGGTGGTGCATTATGGTATAGGTGGTCCTTTACCAACGACGTACTTCTGCCGCATACCGCTTGGGTGTGATGGTGTGGTGTGGGTATGCGGTTTTGGGGTGCTTTTACGACCACATACACGTTGACGCTACACAACCGAAAGCACCTTCTTGCGCCAATACCTAGTGTTGGGTTGTGGTGGTTTAGGGTTTAGTTGGGTCCTACGTACCACATACACGTTGAATCTACCAACGAAACGCACCTTCTGCGCCCATACCTGACCGCGTTGGGTGTGATGGATCTTGGGTTGTGGTGGTATGGTAGGTGGCGTCCTTTAACTACCCACATTACACGTTGAGTGTCGAACCTGCGTTGGTGGTTGATGGGTGTTGGGCTGTGGGGTGGGTATGGGATGTGGTGTGGCTTTATACCACGCAGTAACGAGTGTGTTTAGACCTACCAACGAAAGCACCCTCTGGACATTACCTTTTTGGGTGTGATGGAGTTTGGGTGTGGGCGGGTAAATCGGGTTAGGTGGGTCCTTTATCGTACCACATACACGTTGTACTTCCCAACGAAAGGCACCTTCTTGCGCACGCTGCGATTGGGTGTGAATGGGTTCATGGGCAGGTGGGCTATTGGTTATCGTGGGATCCTTTAACGTACCACATACACGTTGACCTACCATAATGAAAGCACCTTCTGCCGCATATCCCGTTGGGTGTGATGGGATTGGGTGTGGTGGGTATCGGGTGTGGGTGGGATATGGGTCGATAGGTGGTCCTTTACGTACCAATACATGTTGACCTACCAGAAAAGCACCGCTCTGCGCATACCGGCGTTGGGTGTGTGGGGTGTGTGGGTTATGGGTGGGGGTCATTTACGTACCACGATACACGTTGACCTACCAACGAAAACCTTCTGTCGCACCGTTGTGTGATGGAGTTTGGGTGTGGTCGGGTCTGCGCTTTATTGCTACCTGCGTTGACCGTTACGTACCAATCGAAAGTACTCTGTGCGCATACCTGGTGGTGGATGGGTTTGGGTGTGGTAGGGATAGGTGGGTCATTTACGTACGTACCACATACACGTTGACTGCTCATTCCAACGAAAGACACCTTCCTGCGCATACGCTGCGTTGGCTTGTGTGATGGGTTTTGGGTGTGGTGGGTATTGGGTTAGGTGGGTCCTTGTACGTAACTCGGGACATACACGTTGACCTCCAACGAAAAGCACGCTTACTGCGCATACCTGCGTTGGGTGTGATGGGTTTGGGTGTGGTGGGTATAGGTTAGGTGGGTCCCTTTAGTACCACATACCACGTTGACCTACCAACGAAAGCACCTTCTGCGTGCGTTGGGTGTGATGGGTTTGGGTGTGGTGGGTATGGGTGTGTGTGGGAGGGTGTGGTGGGTCCTTTACGTACCACATACACGTTGACTTCTAGCCAACGAAAGCACCCCTTCTGCGCATACCTGCGTTGGGTGTATGGTTTGGGTGTGGTGATGGGTGTGGTGGGGTTGGGTGTGGTGGGTGCCTTTACGTCCACAGTATGTTTGACCTACCAACGAAAGCACGCCTCTGCGCATACCTGCGTTGGGGTGTGGATGGTTTGGTGGGTGGGTAGTGGGTGTGGTGGGTCCTTTACGTTCCACATACATGTTGACTGCGCCTACAACAAGTCAAAACAACCTTCTGCGCATACCTGCCGTTGGGTGTCGATGTTTGATGGTTTGGGTGTGGTGGGTATGGGTTAGGTGGGTCCTTTATGTACCACATACACGTTAGTGTTGAACACTCACCCAACGAAAGTACTCTCTGCGCATACCATGGGTGCGTGTGATGGTTTGGGTGTGTGGTATGGTTAGGTGGGTCCTTTACGTATACCACATACACGGGTTGACCTACACGGAAAAGCACCTTCTGCGAATACCTGCGTTGGGTGATTGGTTTGGGTGTGGTGGGTATGGGTTAGGTGGGTCCTTTACGTACCACATACACACGTTGACCTACGCCAACGAAAGCACCTTCTGCGCATACCTGCGTTGGGTGTGATGGGTTTGGGTGTGGTGGGTATGGGTTACGGTGGGTCCTTTACGTACCACAGTACACGTTGACCTACCAACGAAAGCACCTTCTGCGCATACCTGCGTTGCGGTGTGATGGGTTGTTTGGGTGTGGTGGGTATGGGTGTGTTGTGTGGTCCTGTTACGCCACATACACGTTGACACCTACCAACGAAAAGCAGCCTTCTGCGCGCATACCTGCGTTGGGTGTGATGGGTTTGGGTGTGGTGGGTATGGGTTAGGTGTGGTCCTTTACCGTACCACATACATGTTGATTGGGTGGGCCTACCCAACAAAAAAACAACAGTTCCTGCGCATACCTGCGTTGGGTGTGATGAGTTTGGGTGTTGTGGGTATGGGTTTTGTGGGTCCTTTACGTACCACATACACGTTGACCTACCAACGAAAGCACCTTCTGCCAATACCTGTGTTGGGTGTGGTGGGTTTGGGTTAGGTGGGTCCTTTACGTACCACATACACGTTGACCTACCAACGAAAGCACCTTCTGCGCATTACTCTGCGTTGGGGTGTGGTGGGTTTGGTTAGGTGGGGTCATTTACGTACCACATACACGTTGACCTACGGCAACGAAACACCTTCCTTGACGCATACCGTGCGTTGGGGTGTGATCGGTTTGGGGTGTGGCTGGGTATGGGTTAGGTGGGGCTCTGCCCCCTTTAACGTACCGAACATGCACCGTTGACTCTACCACAAAAAGCACCTTCTGCGCATACCTGACGTTACAGTGGTGTGATGGGGTATTTCGGGTGTGGTGGGTTATGGGTGTGGTGGGTCCTTATACGTACCCAACACATGTTGAGCCCTACCAATCACGAAATGCACCCTCTGCGCATAACTAGCGTTGGGTGTGATGGGTTTCGGGTGTGGTGGTATGGGTTAGTGGGGTCCTTTTTTACGTACGCACACATACATCAGTAGACCTACAACGAAAAGCACCTTCTGCGCATACCTGCGTTGGGTGTGATGGGTTTTGGGTGTGGTGGGTATGGGTGTGGTGGTCCTTTAACGTACCACAATACATTTGACCTACCAACGGAAAGCACCTTCTGCGCCATAACCTTCGCTGATGGGTGTCGATAGGGTTTGGGTGTTGGTGGGTATGGGATTAGGTGGAGTCCTCTTACGTACCACATACAATAGATTTGACTCTAACCCAAACGAAAGCACTCTCTGCGCAATACTCTGCGTTGGGTGTGATGGTTGGGTGTGGTGGGTATAGGGGTTTATGGTGTGGGTCCTTTAATCAGTACACACATACAACTGTGAACAACTCACCAACACGAAAGCACCTTCGTGCGCATTACCCTAGCGCGTTTGGTGTGATGGGTTTGGAGTAGTGGTGCGTAATGGGTTAAGGTGGGTCCATTTACGTACACATAGACGTTGACTATCCCAACGAAAGCACTTTCTGCGCCATTACCTGCGTGGGTGTGATGGGTTTGGGTGTGGTGGGTAATGAGGTTTAGGCTTGGGTCCTTATAAGGTACCACATTACACGTTGACACTACAACGAAAGCACTAGCTTCTGCGTTAATACCTGCCGTTGGTGTGATGGGTATTGGGTGTGGTGGGTTGGTTTAGAGTGGGTCCTTTACGTACCACATACACGTTGAACCTACAACCAACGAAAGCCACCTTCTGGCGCCATACGCATCGCCGTTGGGTGTCGATGTGGTTTGGGCTGTGGTGGGTGGATGGGTGTGGATGGGGTCCTTTTTTACTGTACCACAATAAACACGTTGACCATCTACCAACGAAAGCACCTTCATGCGATCACCCTGCGTTGGGTGTGATGGAGTTCTGGGTGTGGTGGGTTTATGGGTTTAGGTGGGATCCTTTACGTACCACATACATGTCTGAACCTACGCCAAACCAAAAACAACTTCCTGCAGCATACCTGCGTTGGGTGTGATGGGTTTTTTTTGGGTGGTTGGTGGGATGTGGTTTTGTGGGTCTCTTTAACGTCCAACATACACCGTTGACCTACCACGAAAAGCCAAGCCTCTGCCAAATACCCTGTGTTGGGTGTGAGATGGCTTTGTGGTTACGGTCTCGCGAGTCTCTTATTAACGTACCACAATTACACGTTGAAGCTACACCAACGAAAGCCACCTTCTGCGCATATCCTGCGTTGGGT
>JAJSRW010001651.1:0-26618 GCA_022414725.1 Microglena sp. YARC | reverse complement strand
AACGCAGCGCAGACTTCTCGAATCAACAATTGTTCGGATGCAGCGTGGAATAATATAAAAGAACCACAGATATTCTCGTTCACCAAATTCTGCAATTTGTTGATTTCAAAATCGTATTGTGTTTCACATCGCTGCCCAGACCGGGGGTGCCTGTGCGTACACGAGCGCGCGTTCATTGTAGAAGGATTCCGTTCGACTGTATGCAGCTTGGCATCGCCCCTGTTAACAATTCAACAGTTCCAATTGGTTGCAGATTTATTTTGTAGCGTTTGAATGTCGTCTGGTACCTTCCGTACTGTCCTCTGTTTAATCGGGCGAATTATCACATCGTTTATTAAGAGCATGTCTGACTGTTGTAATGCTCAGCACGTACAAGAACAGTGCTCACGATCGTCAAACTTATCCTATTTTTTCGATCACAAGTACTTGGGGCGTTCCAGCCTCGGCAATGTTTGGTTGCGAAACATGGAGCGGAATGTGATTCCTCGGATGCTGAATCTCAGGTTAGGGAGTCTTTCCGATGCTCTAATTCTTGAGTAGAAATAATGTAAAAAATCCACGGGATGATAGGAACGCCCATTCAAGTTCAACATAAAGGAAAATGCATGTTGTTTACCAACAGGTACTTTTTTGCATTAGTTAACTTGGATGGAATACGCACTCGCCGATATCGGAATTCAACGTTGTAGCGGGTCAACAATATAGAGTTGGCTGGGGTCGATGTCGGTGCAATGCGCTACTGTGGCGCACTGGCATGTCCTATAAGTTTTGCTAAGATCCCGTGAGTTCATTTGGAATCATTTGCTTCAGGGTCACACAGACGACTCGAATACTGATGGTTGCAGCGAAGTACTCCACTCTGCTTTGTTGAGGTTCGTTCGAGGCGCTTGCATGCTCCAAAACCAGCAATTACATCCTCGACGATTAGTGTCTAACATGAGGACGAGGAGGCGGGAACATGTGTTGGGATGGTCGTCACCGCTATTGGAACACTTTCTGGCACCGGCGATGACGTGATATCCGGTCGTGCTTGTAAGGGAATTCAATCAAGTCATCGTACCTGTACGGACAGCTTTAGGAAAGGGCTACTGGCTTGCGTCAAGGGAACCTCACAGAAACCTCAAACTAAGGTTTTTTTTTAACCTAGAGTCAGCGATTCTTGACCACACGGGGCGCCGCTTACATCGAACCTGTAATGGGGGTTTTCGAAGCGGACGTCGGAACCTCGAACTGAGGAGTGACATCGAGTGCGCTAAACGTGAAGGTTCAATGGAGGAACCAGCCATGGACACCTCTGACATTATCTTCTCCAAATATCAAGCCGGTTGAGGAAAACATTCTTCGGGCATGACCCGTGTCAATTACCCAACATTAACAGACGTGGCGTCGCATTACCTGTAATGGAGGAGGATGCGTATACTCGATGCAACAACCAGTACTAGCAGTCCAAAATCATTTCAAAAAATAACTGTGCCAGCGAAGTCGATCAAATCTTTCTTGTAGATGTTCACCTTCGCCACCCCGAGATAAATGGTATGGTCATGGGTGTGAACACGAGATTCGGCGCGTGAGTGGTTTAACGAAAATGACGTGCGTCGACGCTAATACGACCACACGAGAAACACCACCCGCCTTCGAATGTTCGCCATGCTTGCAATCAAGCATCGCCCGCCATCCGCGCTCATTCGAACATTGATTTCGTTAGGAATGTTTGATTCGCTGCAATTCTAAGCTCTTCTAGGAATAGACGCACATATTGGTTTCGATGTTTTTGGTTGATTGTCAGAAGCCATAGTGTCAATTGGCGCCAACAGATTGGTTCCGAATCAACTTGAGTATCAAAGGCATTGGTGCTACAGGGACCAAAGCAGCCATGCTAAACGAATGCCCAGACGAAAATGCTCTTCGGCCAGCTCCCCCGCTTTGATGAGAGAGACTGAACCAGGCGTTTGACGTTTCTATCGATGCCATTGGGATCCAGCTCACCGCACCTATATTGCCACAATCACGAACATCAGCATTATCATTCGTGACAATCTCCGGCATGGCAAGAAACGCGAGTCTGTAATTGAGATACCGTTGCAACTGGTTTGAGGTTCGTCTGTGCCTCGTAAAAAATATGTTGATTGCGAGTTCGCATCATTGCATAGACGTGTCAGTGTCTGTGTGTGGCTCGCTCTCACGCTCGTCATTCAACGCGTCACTCGCTCTCACACTCGCTCCTCACACTGGCAAGATACCTAATAGAAGTGTTGAGATCGAAGCTGTTAAACGTCCACGACGTGAGACTGACGGTCCACTATCGCTAGGTTTTCTTGAACATACACTTCTGGATTCCCACAACCGGAATCGCTAAACATGTCAGAAATACCCGTGAACAACACCGCGTATCCCAGTAAGGCTGCCTAGTTCTTATGAACCGAGTCATGTGATGAACCAAGAAGCTCGAAGCAGGATGAACAGACGATTGGGGACGAGGTGCCCTAGGGAGATGCGTGTGAGCTTTTATCTTTAGCTGGGATGTGAACGCGGAATCGAAGACATTTTGGTCGCAGCATTTTTTCGATAATCGGACCGACGTTGCCTAAGAAAGGATCACACTTTTATCTGTCACTGGTCTTGAACTTCCTCGCAACCCGTAGTCGCGAGATGATGCGCACAACGGCGATTTTTTCATTGCCAATTTTTGGTATTTGCGACCCTTAGTGTGTCGAGCATAATCCGTCTTATGTGCCTATCCGAAGTCCTCCCAACGATAGTGCCTTAATTACTGCCCCAATGGACCTTCCGGAACTCTAGCAACGTCAAACGCAAACCCCGTACTTGTGGCATCGACGTCGGAGGTACTCACCGGCGATGTACTCTCGCTGGTCGATGCGATAAACAACCGCGCACGAGCGCCGCGTGTCTTCGCCATCTGTTCAAACAACGTGCCTGATCGTCACTGCGAAGGTTGAATTCTTTTTCACGTCATCTCCGCTCGTCTCCGGCAGTTCAGAGGGAACTCTGAAAAACGAAAGCACGGAATATTTCGGTTGGAAGACTTATAACGCTTTGTTTTCGAACGACCGGCGTCGGCTCTAAGCGTTTCTGTTATTGTTGAAACAATCCTCTTGAATTGGAAATGATTACATTGCTCTTTATCTCGAACCCCATATTTGTCAATTAGCAGTAGTGGTACATATCCTCCAATGAACAGAACGTTCTACTCGTGTTCCTCAGGGAGGTTTCTCATCGCCACAAATATGGAGCCGACTTCAATTTTTGTTTTTGTTCCGTGATGAAGCACTCTTCGATAGCCGCATAGCACTCTGATTTTAAACCAAGTACCCCTCAGGCGCATTGAGGGCGTGAGCAAGGCAAGAAACGGCGACAATATCAATTCTCTTCTGCAGCGCTCGCGGAACAGTCTCACGCGCAGCTTGGTTTCGGGCATCTCAACCGGAGCGGCTAATGAGCACTGTTTTAACGGTTCTCTCGAAAAGCGCCTTGTGTAGATCTTTGGTTATAAATTCGTCGGTAATCGCATATGGATGAATCAACACTTTGGGAGAACATTTCCCGATTCTCTCTCGATCACGATACCTGGGACCGGTAGATTTTGTGAGCTTGGTTTGTCGGCAGTTTGTTTCTCGAAGAAGCTCCGCATGCGGAGAATTTGGAGTGTATCTCTGTCCATAACGGTGAGTGGGCCCGATCGAAACAGATCGGACACAGTGTTTTTGATTTTGTTGTGCATACGCAACGAGCACCCCTCTTGTCTGAGAAAACGATTTTTTCCACGAGAGTTACAATGGGCGGAGATCGTTCCATGTTTGTCCTTCTTGGTTGCATGCAAAGCAAGCGTCCTTGTTGTTGAATTTCAGTGGCGTGGAATACTATCCCGAACATTGTCAATATCTGGTCCTGTGATTTGAGTGCGGCGAGCTTATCAATGGATTTTGTCGCTTAGTTCTGTGCAATAGAAACTAAGAAGGGTGGTGCCGTCGGTTCGTTCACCAACGAATTCGTATTGTCGTACTCGTCTCACATGGTGATACTGACTTCACTTTGTGAGCAAAGATGTCACGGTACCATGGAGAATGATGTGGAAAATCCTTTTCAGGTATTCCGATGATGTTTTAGAGTTGTCGTACCTTTGCACAGAGAATGACAGAGATCGTCACTGAAGAGAAGACCGATTGAGATCATACACACAGTGGGATTGAATATCGTTTTTTGCGCATCTGACGTAGACTCCTGCTTTTTCACCTCCTTTCCAAATCACCACTGGGGGGATATTGTTCAAACAGCCGTACCCAACGCGACCTGCTGAGCTCGTGTCCGGAGTTGTTAAGTGTTCGTATTAGAGAATAAAGGTCCACATCTCGAAGATCCCGTTTAGCTGGCTATGAATCTCGCATAAACAGCGCATAGACGCGCATACAAACCCATTTCTACTTTTATTCTCGTTACAATTTAAAAAATTGTACATTGCACGTTTTGGAGAACCACAATTTTCATGCGCGCCGCATGCGAATTAAAAGTTATATTCAGCGTTCAATATTGTCATCCATGGTCGGAACACCGATCGCGATCGCGCAATTAATGGATGGTAAAAGCTAAAGCCAGTCAAGGCAAATAAAGAAGGAATCAATATGTTCGCAAAAATTTAAATAGGAAAGTACTCTTACGTAATAAGCGTGAAATGCAAAAAAATATTGTAAGAGGTAGCCAAATGGCCCCAAAAAAAAAAAAAATAGTAAAAAGGAAAGAATGTAAAAAGAAGTCGGTAAAGTTAACAGGATAAGGTGATCAAAAAAGTACAGACTAGGTGATCAAAAAAAAGAAGTGATAGAGGTAATAGAGGAATGTTTTGGGTGGCGAATAATGGCGGTGGCGATAATGGCGGTGGCGATAATGGTGCAGGTGGGCGGTATTTGATGAACTTTTACGACAACACGCTATCTAGTTCGCCGTAAGATCTGTTGCTGTTGCAGTGTAAACACTTTGTTTTTTAAGGTGCTGAACAGATCTTTTTTGAAATGGGTTATGTGAATTTTGGAATTCTCTCTTGTTTATTGTTGTCGCAGTGTATGGCTGGTATAGCTTGATTTATTACATGGTGAATAAACGTCATCTTACGCATGTTTCAGTTAACCGATCCCGTCAACTTTGAAGATTTTAGTTTCAAAGTATAGCACCGATGTATTTGGACATCTATAGAAGCAGATCCAAAACTGCAGCTATCGGATCCCGATGTGCGGGTGGCCTCAGCGGAAGCATCGAAAATGTCTAGTAATATTCCCAGTTTAATGGGGTCAAGGAGTGTCGATGAGGTTCGGAGTGATCTGACACTTTTTTAGCTTTGAAGAATTCCCTCGTGGCCTAACTTTGGCCGGCAAAGCTGATATAATTGTACAACACCGACTAGATTCACCATCCGACGGGCTTGTGGACAAGAGTCTTGTGGATGAGTTTTAAAGAATGTAGGGGACCCTGTTATGCTATATAATGATGCGCCATAGAGTTTCTCTGAACACTTCGAGGAAATATGCGCACACCGAGACCCGTTCACCGTCACAAAGACGTACGTGTTCCGGATCGCAGCGTCACAACTAAAACACAAGGGTCATACTTCCTCAATTGAAGAGCATGGCGAGATGCGCTCAAGGGGTCTGGTTTGGCAGTTACAGTTGGTTTGTCAGTTCGGCATTGATCAGGATTGGTGGTCGGCTAAAGTCCCTAACTCATTCAATAGAGTTCCCCAACCAGCGTTTCATGGATATGCTCAACTATGAACTCAGCGAAGTGGCAATTCACTTGGCCAGAGTCTTGCTAAATCCCTTGCAATGTTTTCCTACCTGGAATGCAGTAACGAAAGAAACACTGCGAAGGATTTCCAGGGTTTTCCAAGAGCGAAGGATGATGGTGACAGTAACGGATGCTGGTGATGATGATGATGAATGATGCGAGAGAGATCAGGGAAGGTTCATGCGGTTTTCCTAAAATGCGATCGCGACTTTTTCACTTCTTTGGTTGGCGTAGGAAGGATCGGGGCATCGTTGTTGTCAACTTTCCCAAGGACCTGTAGGAACTATCATAGGTTTATTGTGCATTATAATCGGTGTCGCCGTAGGACATCATCCTCATATTGTGTACGGCTAATTCACGCATTCGGGACTGGATATGTAATTGCCTTCATGGTGCCTGGGCTTGGCCCTTTATTCCTATTGCAATGGTACTATGTTTACCTGGTTGTTGAGGCCATCATATTTAGCTTGTCCATTCCTTTTGGTTGTTACATGAATTGACATGATGCTCCAAGGCGCTTGAGAAAGGTTTTATTCGCGTGCAAAACACTTCTCCAGTGGGTTTGACAAGCGAACGTACATTTACCGACAATACTATCGAAGCGATCGATCGCTTACAATTTGGATTTGTCATGGAAACGTGTACGCGCCGATTCCGCGCCTGTTTGGCGTATTTGGCGAACGGATGAGACTGACATGCCGAGCTACTCTCCAGCACCAAAACTAATATACAAGATGTTTTTCGGGGCAACAAACACTACTGTGCTGCTGGACCTATCCGTGTTTCGACAGGTTCGGTCATGCGGATCCCCTACAATGTGCACCCACACCCCGCGACGAAGCGGAATTCGTTCGCTGACAAGTTTAAAACGACCAAGTCTTTGTGGAACAAAAAATGTACGAGGGGACTTTCTGACTACAACTACATTGGAAACCGTGTGCTTGGATCCGTCGCAGACGGCGACCACCACCTGGGAAGAAGACACGTTGCGCTCGGCTTTTCAGGACGCTTTTGCTCTAATGGGATCTTGTAACTCAACATCTACAACTCATTTTGGCTCGCGAGGATCAAGTACCCATCGATGGAGAGGATGACGAATATCATGATGAAATACTCGTCCGAACAGGCCAGAGATATTCAAGCAAAACGTGCAGGTCATGATGTTCAAGGTTTCAGTTGTCATGCGTTATGATTGCTTTTCAATATATCGCTCGTATCGTGGCCCAGTCAAAGAGAGGTGATGAACTCAATCGTGAATCTACGCCCGGTTTCACAACCATACCTTGCATGCCAAGGATAATAGGATGATCAGATGGGTTATGCAATGCGGATCAGAACATTTGCCCACACTTCAAATTAGCGACAACTTTACACCGATCTGATGCGAACCTTCAAGTAAAAACAAGACGAGGATGTAGAGTGCTTGAAAAACCGAGCCGCAAAGTATGGCAGAGCACAACTGATGAGCTTCAACCTTGCTACGTCAACGCGACGCCGAAAACATCGCAAGAGGTTATGATCCGACAGGAATTACCGACCAACATTGTTCAGATTGGTACGTTCGCTGGCACCATTTTTCAAGGATATTTAGAAAATAATAAAAAAATTGCTCCTCCAACTTGCCCAACTGTTGATACTGCATCGACGCTCTGATGAGGAGCCTGATGAATAATGTTGTTGGTGGATTCTTGAACCTTGGGATCTGATTTTTGCATAATTCGTTGTTTGGTTCATGGACATTGCTGCTTCTGCTGCTGTTGCAACTGTGTTTGGTTGTTGGTTGTCTGTTGTTGTTGTTGTTGTTGTTGTTGTTGTTGTTGTTGCTCAAATGTTGTTGTTGGGTTGCACGTGCCAAGATGCACTTCGCTAGTCTAGTTGTTTGGTCAGGTTTTCCTTGGCGTCGTGTTCCTCAATAACGGTTTTGGTTCTGTTTCTGTTGCTTCTTTCTGTTGTAGTTGGTGGTGGCTCTACAGTTCCAACTTTTGTGAAATTGTTGTTCCTCGACGGATGCGGATCGTTTATATATTTCGTACAGGTTTTACTTGTGTCTGGATGGAACGCTGGTAAGTTCCACTCATTTTTTGTGGGGATATTGAATGATCTGTCTGGGGACAGAAGTGAAACAGTTCTATTAATCATAGGAATAAATGTGCATCGCCGGTAGAAAAATGGTTGCCCGACTTTGGTGTATTGAAAACTTCCACTCACCAAGTCTTTGGGAGTGAGGCGACCTCTCGCGTTTCGCCGAGGGTGTCCCACTTTATTTGAGAACAACTGGTAGTTCGTTGTGGCTGGTTTGAAGGTGCTGTACACGCATGTACTCTCTGAGGAAGCCTTGACGATAATGTCTAATAGTGGCCTCCCCTCAGGTATGTCGGCGTTCGCCCTTTTTCGTAAAGCACCGCGCTCTCGTCGTTTGCAGACTTCCGGGGAGACACCTGCGCGTAGCATCGCCCAGACGTCGGGGTGCCTCGCGAATGGGCACCGGTCAGGCTACTAGATAAAGAAAGAACAAAACTCGTGATTTGCGGCATTTAGAGCTTCGGTTTGCCATTCTGAGTTTTATGCGTGCGTCGAACAGCTTTGCAGAATAGCTGGTTCCTATCAGCAGGTTGTTGGACTGATATGGTAAACACCCGCGGCCCAATCTTTGACCCGTCCACGAATACGTTGTGCGGAGGAGACGTTCATCTGCGTAGCCCAGGGGTGTTGGCGACGTAGTGGGCAAGTGTATGGGCGGGGGAGAGCGACAGGAAGCATAGCCTTGCCATCGCCTCCGGCGGCCTATGGCGTCACTAGGTGGCGTCGAATGCGGGAAGGGGTGCGGAAGAAGCGTGTCCAGTGCTGGAGCTGAGGTCCTTCCGTTGGGGGGGAAGGGAGGCTGATGAAGCACGACATCCGGCGTCCGCAGGCGCGCTCCTGTATGCGCGGTCTTGATTGATAGGCGGGCGTGTCTTGAGAGGTTCTGGGTGAATAGCATGTGTCTCATCTCTATCGACGAGCGAAGAACCTCCGGTTTGTGTGTTGTCTGGCGTTGTGCGCCTATTGCTGTGTGGAGTGTCGGGTCTCCCTAGTGTGTTGCGAAAGGTTTCAGAACCACCTTGGTCGCCGGTTGATTTGTCATGGTGGGCGTGAACCGACCTGAACTTTTCGGGGATAATTAGTTCGAGTTGATGTCCACGTATGGTCTTGCATGGTCAGCTCAGAATGGTTTTGAGTTGCTCTGTCGGGTCATGGTCGTCTATCATCTCGATGTGTTGTTTGTGCTTTAGGGGCCTAGCACGGGTGGGAACAGGAGTTGCACGGACGCTGCGCGTGTTTTGCGCAACAGACTGGGGGGTGCACTAAACATCACGCTTTGTAATGTGGGATTCTCCGGGGACGAAGCCTCAACAACTTGTTGTGTTTCCTTGCGCGTGCATTTATGTTTTCTTTTCTGGATAATGAACAAAAAATGTAATGGAGACCGACCGCGCGTGTGAACCATATTCTCGCTCGACCTCGGGTCACCCTATTGAACTTTCCTTGATAATTAATCTAAAGCGGAATGCTCCAAAATCGCAAATCATTTCAAATATGCACGGATGCGTAAATAAAAATGTGCTCAATATAAATACTTATGAATATTCATCATACGTTTTTTTTTTGTTGATGTAGCATAGTGGCAAATCGTTGCTATACTTTTACTTCGCTTTTTACTACGCCACTGCTTCAAAAGGATCTCGATTTTCAATAACACGGAATTTTGACAGACTGTAAGGAGTCGGCTGCGCCAAGCTATTGAGCTTCCTCGTTAAAAGCATTCAAAATGGACATTATTAAGAAGGAATCCGCTACCAAAGCTCTTGATAGTACCAAATCCCAGGACCCTGTTTTGGCTCTGAAAAACAAAATTCATACATGTATGCGTCGTATGGGGGGATTGCAATACAAGATGAATAGTAGTGAACAGCATAAAATATATGATCAATGCTCAGCGACATTATCGATTTGGTGGCAGAAGGTGGGTGCCAATCCTCCATGAATGAGATAATGGGGGCGATTACAAATATAGGGGGAAATTCTCGGTGATACAAACACTTCCTTGTGGTACTGGGTGACCTCTGTGGTGCGTGAGGAAATTTAATAAGTTTGCAAGGACAGTTTCCCGCTTCAATACTTGGACAAAGGTTCATGATCTGGTCAAAATTATCATTGACGGTACGTGCGGAAAAGATGGCATGGTCGACGCTGACATGAGATCGACCATTATGAAGGAACGTAGTTGCATCATATGTGACGTCTCTGAGCAAATGTAAAATATCAAATGAATCGTCGGTATTTCTTACACAACGAAATACGAACTCACCCGAAGAATTATTGATCAGTGCAATGGAATTGGGATCGCGATACGAAGAAGGGGGTGCGAACATCCTGAATGAGATTATGTCATTGATTAAACGTTAGGGGAGATACTGTGGCGAAGTACCATCACTTGTTGTCTGTCGAAGTCCATTTTTCGGACAAGAAATTGTTAAGGGCTTTGGGTAGAAGGTTGAGGTTGCCAGTAATCCGAGAAGATTCAAATATGGTCAACACTATCATTGACGGATCATGCGGGAAAGTTGGAATGGTCACGTCGGACACTGTGATGACCATTAGAAGAACGTAGTTTCATCTCGTGTTAAAAGAGTCAAGGACCAATACAATCCAACCTATTATCAATGGGGACCATCGACAGAGAACACAAGATGAGAATGGGGTTGTGCAGTTGTATGGTCTGATTCTGTTCTTTATTTCCAAATCTACTGACGCCCATATCTAAGGCCGTTTGCTTGGGGTGGGGTTATTTGTTTTGGGCGATCAGGGGTGGGTTCCTGTATGTCTGCCATCGCCGTACCGACAGTCGGCGAGACATGTAAAATCCGTTAACATCCTGCAAATTTTTTTATTCAAAATCGTTTGGTGTTCCATGCCCCGTGGGTTGCTACACTAATTAGGGTTACATTCGGAAGGTGTGCCGTACACGAGGCGGTTTCATTTTAGCTTCTGGGTCATGGAGGGGTGTACAAAAGCCTTCACTTTGCATTGGATATTCTTTTTTCTGAAGAATGTGAACGAATAGATTATCCATGAGTCGTGGTGTTTCTTTGGGATGACAAAGTTTTTAAAGAATTTAATTGAAATCTTCTTTTTACAATTGTGCCAATAATTGATAATCTATTATTCCCTGAGATGAAATAGCGAGTAATAAAGTGAAACTTCACACGACGGAGGTTACTCATTGTCTTCGTAGTTAATCTAGAACCGATATTCTTAGCTGTATCCATATTTGCTCGTGTTCTCAGCGTAAAATCCTGCTTCGTCGATAACAAAAACGTTAGAGCTTTCTCTGTACTTGTCACAGAACATTTCTACATTTTCCTCTTTGAATGTCCATAGAGACTTGTGGGAAAACGCTCCTTCTTCCCTGAGAATCCAGATTGTTTTATGTATCTCGATGCGTAAGTGCTGATCGATAATTCTCACATTACACACTCTTGTGCAATTATATACAAAATCTTGCATGTTAGTGAAGGGGTTTCTCTGCAATATTATTGGATATCGTGGAACGTAAAAGCATGGACAATCTTCCTTTTTCGTTTTAACGCTTACTTTTACCACTGATCAGCATTGGACCCATCTGTGTAGTGAGGCTCTTGGACACGTTGTTATATTACAACCTTCTCAGAATCCTCAAAAAATAATTGTAGTGAACACAGGACCTGTATCTGGTCTTCAGGGGATATATTCATCATATTATGCAGAGTGTCCCAAATTATTTGAGAACAACTGATAGAGGGATGCAGGGCTTCTTCTGGGGTAGCACCTATCTTCTGCGCTCCAGAGACCGCACAGTGAGAACTTGTCGTGAAACTAAACACTTGTACCTGTGACGTCACTGAAATATTTGGGATACGTTACAGTGGAGTCACATGTGGGATTAAAAAAATAAACTGGAACTTGGAACAATCCATAGTACCCATATGACAGTCCTTGTGAAACAGGCGCCATCCGTCAATGAAATCTTCAGATCGGAATCGTTACTGATCAGCACTCTTGGAACAATCAGCAAAGTAAATGCCATGTACCAGTCTTGTGAACACATGGCCGAATCCATCTGTGAATGATATAAATTTCAAGATCGGAATCGTCTACTGATCATATTTCTTGGAACATCCAGAGTCAATTCAGGACAGTTTTGGTCCTGAACAGGCCACTCCGTCAATGAAATCTTCAGATCGGAATCGTCCACGATGCTTCGAAACATCCAACATTTTACTCTGTGTTGCGTGAAGCGTCCTGAATACTGCTTCCAAGCCTTCACACACAGGACAGGAGGAGCGTTGGCATCGCAAGGGGAATCGATAGTTCGAACGCATGGTAGCCTTCGTCATCATTGCAATCAATGTAGACACGTCATGCGTCAACTATCGTAATCCATACAATGATGCGGAGTTACACACGTTTTATGATGCTCTGCACAACAATTAGGGCGCAAGTTGTGGATTCAATCCTATGTCAACCAGCGTCTTCAGCATGTGAGAGTAATATTGATCCATTGTGAATGTATGTATGTTCTGTCGTCATAATCCAATCAATTTTTTTACAACAACCACCGAATACAATATAGTACAATACAGTACAATACGGTACTGTACTGTAAGTAACATAAAGTACAGGGTGAGCCGTGATCTAAAAAAGAACGCCGATATTCTCGTTAACATCCTGCATTTGTTGATTCAAAATCGTATTGGTGTTCCCACTGCTCGTGCGTATGACATTAATGTTTCAACCGCCCATCTATAGTTACACTCGTAAGGTGTGCCGACACGGGGAGGCGTTTTCATTTTAGTATATCCCGTCGACTGTAATCCTTCTTTTTTTATATTCATGAAGTTAAGGAAGAATCTAACTTTTTTTAGCTTGTACATCTTCAATGCGACGATTCGCAATTGCGTACGCTGCATTAACAGCTACTTCGCACTCGTCAATGTCTGCAATCTCGATGACGCAGGCACACTTATTGATTCGTCTTGGCGTTATTTGGTGAAATTGCAAATGTCGTTGGAAGCATGGCGCCTAAGAGATATATGGTTCGCGGGTTCATTGCGTCTACCCCACTTTTCTTTTTACAAGTTAACAATTGCATTTTTATTTACATCCATTAAATGGAGGAGTAGATCACGCAAACGACCTATTTGCAAGGCGATGATACCCTACAGGTTTTTCGGGGATACAAGTCGAATGCTCCCTAGTCTGCTTCTAGATGGTACCACCCACTTCGTTCAGAAAAGACTGTGCGATCATGCATGGGGACGCTAACTTCGTCACTATCGGACGTCTCGGAGTTTGTTGCGCGACCTGGAGCTTTTTCTCTCTAATTCCAGGGAACTCAAGACTAACGGAAGATGGGTCTCTATTGTGGAATGGCGCCCCCACATTTCATGCGCGCATGCGGCGCTCCTATGGCTCTCCTTAAGGAAATGATAGCTACCCCTTCGGGAGACGCAACCCTCCTAGAGGGACACACGATTGGCTTCTAAGTAAAGCGAAGCGTCTAGTGACTATTCACGACGCCTCTGTAAATTAATGCGAGGCAGATATTCTGTGGGCGTGGAGGTTTATCACCTCCCCCGACGAGGACGTTGTGGTTTACACCGCTCTGCATACTTCTCCAGTTGGCTGATCGGAAATTGGCTGAACAAGTCATCTGCATGCATACGCTGCCAACAACATGTACCGCAATACGCGGCTCCAGTGATCGGCGCACTAACTCCTTTGCTGTATGTGATCGTTCCTTACATCATGTTGCGTTTCAAGTTCAAGATCCGCATCGGCCTGACCGCATTTTTGAAGATGATGTACTCGATCGTCTCTACCCAGCTGCGAAACCTTAGTGGTTGCTTGGCAAACACATATCGCAGTACGTGTCCATCGGCGGTCTCGCTTGTCTTTTACTTCCAGGGCGTGTTCTCAAGCATGCAGGTGTCGCGAATGCTTCACGGCGTGTGTTCAGGTGTGGCGCAGCGTGTTTCAGCCATCTGTCTGTTTGCCCAAAATACCCTAGAGGCCTGGGAGGGCATAAGCGACGCGTCCTCGTGGGCGGAGGCCGCTGCTTGCTGGACGGGACCCCAATTCGCTTGGTGCGATCCTGATGTGCTTCCGTGCGAACGTGCGTTGGCGACAAGTGTCTCCCAGGGACAACTGATCAACCGGTACGGAGGCGACCTCGAGTTCTTCCAGCGGTCCGTCATCGGTAGCCGCGAGGCCATCTCGTGCGTGTTGAGGCGCGCGAACGTGATGGACGCATTGGGGGCCGTCATGCGCATGGTCGGGTCCCTCTCTCGCGCCCCCGTAGAATTCTTGCATTCCCCCTCTCCAGAGCTGAAGATGACCGGTCTATGGCACCCCGGTGTGAAGGGCGCGGTTCCTAACGATTGGTCGTTCTCACCGTCTGAGCGAAACGCTATCTTGACGGTCCCAACGCGGGAGGCAAAGAGCACTATAATGAAGAAGACATTGTTATCTGTTCTAATGGCACAGACATTATCGTTTGTACCTTGCAAGCGCATGCAGCTTCGGCCTTTCAGAGCGCTGTGCAGCCACATCAACGTCCGCTGACACCACGTCCGCGGGGAGTCCTCTTCCAGGCGAGATGAACCGCGCCAAGCGGTGCGTGCTCTCTATTGAGCAGGCCAGGGAAAAGAGGTCTCACGTGTCTCGTTGTGATTGACGAGATATTCAGCAGCACAAATCCTGTCGAGGGCATAGCGGGGGCTGTAGCTACGGCCTCCAAGATCGGCGCTTTCGAGGACGCTATCAACATCGTCAGCACGCACTTTACTCACTTGACTAAATTGGCACGCGGTCCCGAACCTTGCTACAGGGCCTTCAAGATGCCCGTGAAGGTAGACAAACAAACAGGATCGATTACATCCGAGTACAAGCTGCACCGCGGCGTTTCCACACAGTACGTGGCTCTGGAGATCATGAGGGCGTCAGACATGGACAGCGACATTGTTCGCGAAGCTATTCGAGTGAAGGAGGAATTGTTGCAAGCGGCGTCGAGGAAACAGAAGCCCGAGCCTGAGCTTTCCACGACATCTGAAAAAAAAACTCCTCATGATCCTCAAACTCCTCCATCGTCTCCCGTGTCGTCTCCTCATCATTCTCTTTCGGACTTGACCGTTTCATCACCATGATGAATCAAGTTTCCGGGAGGGTTCGTCTCGAATAATGAAACCTCGTCAACTTCTGTTCCCGAGTACCTAGTGTCCTCATCCTCCACATTGACCCCCGACGCCCGACGTAGATTTTCGTTTACTTGGATGCACGCAATGCTCACCAATTCCCGAGCCTTTTGCTGGGTCACAAATATTTCCTCGAACATGCGTTGGCTTTTGGAGTCGCTGACTAGCATGGACATCACACGCGATACGGGATTCCCCCCGCCTTCCTTGGCAGAGAAGGTTTTGCCTTTGAAACTCAGAGCTTCCGTTCGCCGTTCCGGATCCCATGAGACGAGGTCCTCTATCAGGGAGCAAATGGCCTCGCGTTCCACCACATCATCCCACTTGCACTTCTGCTCGATCAGTAGTCGAATCGACAGTTTTGGTGTGTGCGCGCTGCTCTGCCCATCAATCTGTTTCTCATTGCGCCTGCGAGACAGAATGCTCCGTTTCACTTCTTCTACCTCTTTGCACGCGTCCTCGTAATAAACAGTGCGGTACGTGAAACTTCTCAGGAAACTCTCGGGGGGCTCCCCGATCAATTCAATTATCTCCACTAGCACGTGAGCTTCGGAGGTCCCAATGAAGAGCACATCGCCGCCTGTGGCGATTTCGAAGAGGACGCATCCGAGACTCCACGCATCGCAGGACTTGCTATATAGCCCAAGCTCGAACATGTCCATAATCTCCGGAGCCCGGTACCAAAGCGAGGTAACGTAATCGGTCCAAATGATGGCGTCGCGGCGGTCCTCCGTCATCTGCCGTGCCATACCCAAGTCGCACAGAACGACATCGAAGTCCGACGATATGTTGAGCAAGATGTTATGGGGCTTGATATCTCGGTGCAACACCTTGACGGCGTGCAGGTTCAGGACGCAACGCACGATCTTCTTGGCCACACGATGACTCAAGTTGTGGCATGACGGGTTTTGATGTCGCATAATGGCACCGTATTTGCTTAGATCCATCTCGTAGCGATCCATGACAATGAAGATGTCTTGCCGGAGTTTCTGTTCGTCCGAAGGGCGGTTGACGACGTTGCGCAGTGTGGCAAGCGTCCCGGGGTACACAGACTGTACGAGCGCGTGAAGCGTCAGCTCTCGGATGATTCTCTTGCAGGAGGCAGAGTAATGCTTACAATTCCGGGAGGTGTTTCTAGTGTCGTACACAATGTGCTTGATGGCAAGCTCTTTATTCCATGGTCCACCCTCGGCTGCATAGACATTGCCGTATGCGCCTGATCCTAGTAGGGGACCGACATTGTATTGTGTAAGCATTACAATTGTTATGAAGTAAAGTGACGACACATACTTTACAGTTTTTCTCAAATAAAGTGGGACACACCTTTTTATACTCGAAAAAACTGCAGATCGTTGCGTTTGGGCAACGTTGGGGGTGCAGCAGGTTGAAGAGGTTCTCGAAGATATTCCGAGTCGCCTCTGTGGTAAAAGAAAATTGGTGCAAACAGGAAAACAAAAATACCGTACATTACAAAAACGACTAAAAAACAAACAAGTTTTCAACCCCCCCTCAATCCCCCAAGAAGCCCGTATGCCTGCCTGCACCTCGGAAGAAATGCCCAATCACTGTGGACAATATCGAACGAACCGATAAAAGAACTATACGGCGTCTGGAAAATGGAGGGGCGTGATTTACACCATCAACCAATTCTCTGGTTCATACAAATTCCTACAGTCGGCGGAACATTTCAAGGCATAAATTTTAGTAGTGGCGTTTAAGCCAGGGACAATTCCAAAGCCCCTGCAGCTATTTTAATTGTGTTCCGCGCATTGATGTCCGTGTTTTCTGATTACATTTGTAACGTTGTCTCATTGGCCCCAATCTCTGCATCGCTTTTCTCCCACGTGCACGACGCTTTGTCGAGGTCCCCCGACTCCACGGAACCAGTGTAATGTTCCTGGAAGCGTTCATGTCGCGGTCCCAAGTCTTCCCAAGCCTTGTGTCAATCTCCTGAATGCCCCAAAAATATTTGTATGTTCAGTTGAGTGTACCTCAGTGAAGAAATACTCGGTTTTTTATTTGTTTTTTTTAAATGATGCCAATGTAATTTGTGGTATCATCATCAAACAATCAGTATGGTAGCGAATAAAGTTGCTGCAGGTGATGAGGTGGGGTCTTGCCTAAATCCTTACGACGTTTTGAACCTTCCCCACACACCATCCGCTCTGTTACCTGAACAAGTCAAGGCTAACTACAAGATGCTTGCGCGCCAACTTCATCCCGACAAGTGCGGCTCCCGTTTGAGCAAGGATGAAGCGACGGCTACCTTCCAGGCCCTGACGGAGGCCTACCGTGTGGTGATGAAGGACGTTAGAGAACACGAGGCGTCCTCCATTTCTAAGATGAAGGAGCAGCTATCCAAATTCATTCAGAACCAATCTCAACAAGATAAGAGGAAGCCTGGATCATCCAATAAGTTTTCTCTCGCGAACTTCAACACTCGTTTCGAGAAAAGCCGCATCATGGACCCTGCCATTGACGAAGGCTATGCAAACTGGATGCGCGATTACGATCCCGAGAAACCCAACCAACAGATTGACGACGCCAAAAATGCGCTTAGCGTCACGCATTGTCCCCAGGCGGTGTCTCTGGTGTCTAAACGAACAGCGGTCGGCTTTTCGGAACTCGGTGTCGAGCGCGTCAGCGACTATGGGTGTGCGCCAAGCGAGAGAAGTGCGTTGGGTTTCACAGATTATGTTCTGGCGCACACGACATCCAAGCTGATCGAAGGCGACCCGAGGCCATCCTGCGCACAAAGCCTCAATTCAATGACATGCGCAGCATCGAGAAGCACCGTGCCTCCGCGGACGTCGGTCATGAAATGACGCCGGAGGAGCTAGAGCGGTATGCGTTGGAGCAGGATGAAGCAAATGCCATGGAGGAGAGACGTCTGCTTGCGTTGCGTAGGAGAGACGAGTTGGTTTTGCGTCGGTTCGGCGGTTTGCTTCTCAATTCGTGAATTCGTTTGGTTTGATGTTAATTTTTTTTTTTTTTAATTAACATGATGATGTATGCAGCTACGAAGAACCGCCAATGCATTGAGTACGACCATTGCGACAATGAGGAGGAGCGAATGCGATTTTCGTGGACAACGACTTTGTGCGCGTGTACTACGATCCTCCGGCGCCTCCGATTTGCACCTCTTGTGCGTGAAGAACGTCGAATTCACCGTGCTGCGCGCGCACCACGAAAAAGATGTTATCCAGGGGAAGACGTCGGTCGTGATTGCGGACCTTGATGTTGCGGTTACCAACGCGGCAGCACTTGAGTCTCTCATGCGTTTGGAGGACGCGTTGAGAGAAGGTGTGCAGAAGCTATGCCATGTTGAGAACAGGGTGTTTGCTGCATCGTGTGAGGTTCGCAAGGAATGCGAATAAGAATAACGCGGTGATCTCTGACGTTGTCACGAGGCTCCGATTCCTGAACGGTCGTAATGGGACGCACATACTCGAGGGGTCTGAGGGAGAATGACACGGCAACCGCCAACATTGCACTGATGGGCCTCAAGCTCTCTTGCGGGGACGTGCTCCTGTGTGGAGGGCTACCTATGTTGATGCACCCTCCTCCGCAACAGATGCACCCTCCTTTAAAACAGATGCACCCTCTCTCCGAACAGTTGCACCTCCTCCGCAACAGATGCACCCTCCCTCCGCAACAGTTGCACCCCCTCCCTCAACAGTTGCCCCCCTCCCTCAACAGTTGCCCCACCCCCCTTAACAGGTGCACCCGCCTCTGCAATAGATGCACCCTCCTCTGCAACAGTTGCACCCTCCTCCCCAACAGATGTATCAATTGTTCCTGATGTCCATGAGGACGAGATTCCTGAGGAAGAAGAGATGCGTGCTTGTGATTCCGACCATAATTTCGATAAATATGATGCTCATCGTGTACAGATTATGGACGAGGATAAGGAGACTTTATTTCGAAATTTGAGGGATGACCTTGTGCGGGGTATCGATTCAAGATTGGACCAACTTCGCATACGACTTTAAATTGTATTGGAGTGAATGCAGCTTTTGTTTCTCAAGGTTTTTTTCTCCGGTTAAGAATATGTGTAAAAATGAATAGTGACCAGGTTCGTGTCATTGCAATATTAATTGCTGCTGTAATTCTCGCTGGACTCGTTTGGTACTACTATGTTCACCACCTCAAGAGCACCAACCACGGTAAATCTGCGCAGCAATACCCGGTTGCAGGTACCACAAAGGAAATGTTCGAGCAACATGATGATGGAAGCGTGACTCGTATTTCTCCTTCCTCGTCCGACATGAAGCGATTCGACCCATGCCTCTTGAAACCGCTTCAACGAGTATTACCTACCCCCAAAACCGACCAAACAGAGCTCATCTTACTTCTCAAGCGATCCGAACAATGGGTCAACCTTCCCTCAGGAGCGGTTGAGACCCGAGGATCTATTGCCCCGTGACGCTGGTAACACCAAGTGGGCGCAGGCTAACCCGGCAGGCCAGGGCGATGTGAACGACGTGAACCTCCTAAACGCTGGCTTTCACCTCGGTGTGAACACCCAGGGACAGAGTCTGCGTAACGCGAGCCACGATCTGCGTTCCGAGCCTTCCAATCCACGGTACAAGGTGTCAATCTGGAACAACTCGACAATCGAACCCGACCTGAACCGAAAGACACTGGAGTAATAAAAGCATGGACAATTCTTTCTTTTTTCGTTTTACAAATCTTCAAGTGAACACGACCTGTATCTGGTTTAAGGGTTGCAGCAGTTGACTCGTTTTCTTTCCGAAAATAAGTAAACCTAACAGTGTATAAGGAATTTGCATGTACTAAATATCAGAATGCCATGTACGGCAACCACTTCTGTAAAATTGGCAAGGCCTCCGATGCCCTTGGTGTCTCCAGGACCGTCCTCCGTCGATGGGCGGATAATGGCACGATCAGAACGATCCGGACTCCAGGCAACCAACGTCTCTTTGACCCAAGCAGCATCCAAGGCTACCTCATCAAGCAGGAAAAAAAAACCAGCAGTCGTCAAGTCATTCTCTACGCACGTGTGTCCTCACACAAACAACAACCCGACCTGCTCAGACAGCAATTGTTCTTGCAAACCCATATTTCTGACAAACATTCCGGATGCGAGCAAGTCATTGAAGTCAAGGACGTCGGATCAGGGCTCAACTTCAAGCGCCCATGACTTTTACGAGTATTGGGACTTGTCACGGCAGGACTTGTATCGTCAATTGTTGTGGCTTCCAAAGACAGGCTCGCAAGGTTTGGTTTCGAGCTCATTGAATGGATTTGCTCGCAGCACTCCTGATCAATCATCGTTCTCGATCACCAAGACGGAGCCCCTGAAGACGAGCTTGGAAAAGACCTCATGTCCATCGTTCAAGTATATTGTTGCCGATGGAACGGTCGAAGACGCTACAAAGTCAAATGCCAAACCCAAGTTGAGGACCTTAAAGCTGAAGCTGAACCCAACCAAGGATCAGAAATCGATGCTGGCAGAGTTTGCGGGGTGCAGCCGGTTCATGTACAACAAGGCGGTGGCAGCACGGTTGGGCGTCGGGAGCACTCACAAGTCTGTCTTCCGAATTCGAGACAGGTATGTGACGAACAAGGTGAGGGGGGAGGGGAAGATGCCAAACCCGTACTTCAAGAATCGCCAATGGTTGCTTCAGTGCCCCAAAAGCGTACGCCAAAGCGCAATCAAGGCTGCCTTGGCAAACATCAAGGCTTGCTTTTCGAATCTGAAAGCAGGTAACATCAAGCAGTTTTTCAGCTCCGTTCAGACGGAAGAAGACAGAGCTTGAGAGGGGTTGGGCCATTGAGATGGATCAGAAGAACGTTTCCAAGGATGGCGACAAACTCTTCATCTTCAAAGACATATTGGGCAACATGCGCTACTTCGGTAGCAAACAACTCCATAAGTTGATGCCTGAGGAAAACCCGACCCACGATCCAAAGGTCCAAAAATCCCGCTTCGGCGAATATTTCCTCGTCTTGTCTGTCGCTGCCAGGGACAGGAGGGTAGAACAGAAGCCTGTCCATCCAGACAAGGTTGCAACTGCATCCATCGACCCAGGCGTCCGCAAAATAATGGTCACGTACTCACCAGAGAATGAGGAATCCTTCATGGCTTGGTCAGGGACAGGCATCCGACCTTGTCAAACTCCTGCTGGTTCATGACAAGCTGCAGTCAAGGTTGGATACTGAGAAAACCTTACGATCAAAGAGAGGATGAAGATAAAGATGCAGATGATTCGCATTCGGAAGAGAATTTTTTTACCTCAAAGAAGAGTTTAGGGACGCAGACGACAAATTTCTTGGCCGCTCGCTACGATGTGTTGTTGGTACCTCAATTGGAGACGGCGAAGATGACAATCAGTGCTGAACGGGAGCTGACAACCAAGGTTGCCCGTCAGATGCTGACTTTGAGCCACTCTGTGCTGTTCAATCGGCTGAAGGAGAAGTGTGAAGAGTACTGGACAGTGTCTTGCATGTGCTTGAGCATTACACAAGTCAGACATGCCCTATGTGCGGTTTCTTAAACAAGTGTGGAGAGACATACACCTGCAAGAACTGTCAATTCACCTGCGACAGAGACATTGTGGGGGCAGCTGGCATCTTCCTGAAGGCAGTTCGAACAGAAAATCCCTGTTCGTAAAAGGACGGGCATCCCGGAGGAGTTGACCCCTATGATACCCCTATGGAGAATTCATTGTCTTTCTTACTACATGTCCCCCGGACCCCCGGATGTGTAATAAAAAATTCATAGGTTTGAGGATATACGGGTAGCTTAAATTCAACGGGATATCATTCTACGGACACAATTGTGTTGTGCTGTGCAATAATGGGCGTTCCTGCCTCCCGGCGGATTGTTTGAAATTTCTACTCAGAATTTAGAGCCTCTGGAACGACTCGCTAGCCTGAGATATCAGCCCAGAGGAATCACAATTCCGCTCCAGACCATGTTTCGCAACCATTAAAAATCGGCCGGGATGCAGGAACGCCCATTCAATCTTCTTGTATGTTGTTCCTCGCGTACATGGGATGCTGTGCCAGTTGAGTCTCGAGAATCATGTATCAAGCTTCACCGGCCCCGATAATGGGGCACATGGTCCTGATTTTTTCAAACACCGCGTCGGCCGTTCGTTTGATAGCATCGTCGCCATCGGCGTTCATGTCCACGACGAGTACGTCAGACGAATCCAACAACCATTGTTCGTGGATTTTCTCGACATCTTGTAGGTACTCGAGGGTAACGCCGATTTCAGCGTCCCTATTGCGGACCCGGATGCGTTCCAGACACTTGCTAGCGCTGCATTTTAGATAGACAATCGTGCATGGGAAAGCGATGGCTTTTTGCGCTTCATTGTACCACGTGACATACGAGTGCCATGCGCAATCGTCATGTGATAGGTTCATCATTGCGAAAACGTTCATATCTGTATCCATGCTCCTCTCAATAACCGTTACGGTATTGATGTTGTCTTCGGCGATACGGCGGTATTGTTTCATGCGAGTGTACAGGACGAAGATCTGGAACGACATCGCGTTCCGCTCCTTGTCGTTGTAAAACTCGCCAAGCATGTTCTTCGACCCCCGGCCAGAAACACCCGTGAAATCCTTCGTCCACTCTTCCACAGGCTCAAACTCGACACGAATTTTTAAGTTGCTGGCGGTCACGCGAGACTTGGTCTCATTCAACAAGGATGTCTTGCCACACCCGATGTTCCCCTCGATGGAAATGAGATACATGATAGATGGAACAATGGAACAATGGAACAATGGAATAATGGAACACTGGAATAATGGAACACTTTTTCTTTTACACTCTAAAATCAGACTTGTACTATCTACTTTTTGAATCCTCCTCCTTTCCATCATCAACATCATTTGTTTCAGAGACAACAACTTCCTTTTCTTTGTCCTCATTGATACAGTCGACGGAATACTGAAATGAAACCGCCTCGTGTACGGCACACCTTACGGTGTAGCAACCCACGGGGCAGTGGAACACCAATACGATTTTGAATCAACAAATTGCAGGATGTTAACGAGAATATCGTGGTTCTTTTTTATATCACGGCTCTCCATCCTGCAGACTCCGTATCGTTCTTTTGTCGGTACATTCGAGAGTGTCCATTGAAGGACCAGCCGCACTTAAGCGATCGCCTCTTCCCCAGTACCGTGGCCCAAAAGAACACGGGGTCTTTGTTGATGTGCAATGCGTCATGTAAGGAAGGTTTCTTTTTTTTCGCTGGACGGGTCATTTTATAGGACCATCCACTCATACAAGATATGATTGTCACCGCCTTATACCGTTTTTTTGATGTTTCATTTTACTGTTCCGCCTCATTGATAGGTGCAGCATCAAAAGTTTCGCTCTCCTTGGAAGGGCTGGTGGAAGCGACATTGCTCTTCCCACTATCTCGCGCAGATTCTGTTGATGTTTCCGCCTCATTGATAGGTGCAGCATCAAAAGTTTCCCTCTCCTTGGAAGGGCTGGTGGAAGCGACATTGCTCTTCCCACCATCTCGCGCAGATTCTGTTGATGTTGCTGCATTCTTATTTTCTGTAGTGGTGAGTGAAGAGTATTTGCCATGACCACTGATCCGATGATGACAATAACTCGTATTGTTAGAAGCTTGCGTAAGATTCTCATTGTGTTCATTCAAAAAGCATATGCACGTACAAAATAAATTTATCAATCTCTTGTGAACGAGAGAGTTTCTTTAACCACATTTTTTCACGGTTCTTGTGTTTCTTTTGGTCGATGCATTGTATCGCCGCCTCCATTCGATACAATCTTCTGATCATCGACCTCGTCTGCATCCCCGAAGAAGACCTCCTCGTCTTCAAATACTGAATATGTTTCGAATCATCTCCTTCATGTTCATTGTTGCATCTCAACTGGAGAGGGATGCGACGGGAAGAGACAGAGTCCCACCACACGCGTAAAGCATACGTGGGGCTGCGTCGGATCGTCATCAGATGCGAACTCATCATCGTCTGCCAACAACCGAGCTACCAGAGATGCGGTTGTCTCCAATCTCAAATCGCTTGCCTAGGATTACGGCCGTGACGCTCTCGCCGTTCTTCACACCGTTCAGTTTCTCAAGAAGGCTCCCTCGTGCTGGTCCTTGACAAGGATGGCATCCAATAGCGTGTGAAAACTGGCGTCTACGCTTGTATCCTGAAAGCGAACATGTTGCTGTTGACACACACAACGTTTATCTTGAGCCCTACCGGAGGGTTGCATACCAACGCGTTGTACTCCACACTGAATATGACGTCACCATTCATGGACGCACACTCGAGACGTGCGGCAGAGATGCTGTGAATCAATGTAGAGTTAGCGAGGATGTATCCGTGTCTGGTGCAAACACCCTGGACCTTCCTGCGCAGCTCCGCCTGGACGTGGACGTCGATGTGCTCCCTAGGCATGTGTGGGCGATCAGAAGGTTTGCGACAGAACGCTGAGGAGACTAGGATCGCATTCTCATCGGAGGCAGCTCGCCAACCATATCGGTAAGTGGTGATGAAGGTATTTAACAAGCAATCTTTACACTATTCATGAAAAATACGAGGATAAAACAAGCTGCCTCAATAACATTGTACACTACAACATCTAGCGATTTTGTTAGTCATTTTTCAATCCGATTTTATAATGCCACGCACGGTGGGTGAAACGCGCACTATCCCGGTGGACAGTGCTGTATGGTAAATCTAGTCATTCGGAACAAGACGCATCCCGATGCAGGGATAATCAATACGATCCTACTTTTATCGAGGGCAGTCTCATCAACAATTCATGCCCGGCGTATTTTGCAAAAGTGACACAATTGCGTTGCTCGATGGTATGGTGAGTGGCTAGGAATGCCAGCAGCGTGGTGGAGGCGCATTATCGACTACGGTGCTGAGTGCGGTTCTTTCGGGCACCGTCTCGACGGAGGAGGGGGTAGGTAAGCGGTTGAAACATGACGCGTTGCTGTCCGCCTTCGAACAGTCTTATCCCAACTCTCGGTGCAGGTAGCGTCATCGGGTCCGGGGCACAGAGCTCTACCCCGTCAACTACGACCTTAGCAATGGGTGCAGGGCCAAGCAGGGTCGTGTGCACGGATATCCAACGGTACCTATTTTTGGAACTCGATGACGTACAGGAGCGGACGCTGTGTTCGGTATTCGAGCAGCTGGCAGCAATCGCTTTGAGGAACGGCATCCCCAGAATCATTCTAGAAGAGCCAAGGGGGGTGAACAAGAAGGCTTCCTCTGTCAAGGTGACGCGTGGTGACAACCGAAAGGGCTATTATCACATGTTCGACTGTACATGGCGGCAACGTTTAAACCAATGTTTCCGCGAAGCTGCAAGGAGATTGGTGAACTTTTCGGCGTGAGCAGCAAAATTGTTATTCGTGGATGCAATTGATGCGAGAGTCGTGTAGACGACCTGGAGGTGTCAACGTCGCGTCTGCAAGGACTACATCCGACGGTTCAGTTCTAAATTGCAAATGGACGAGAATAGGGAGGCCTTCACGCACACATAGTGGACAAATATCGTTGTAGTCCGATCTGGTATGTGATTTCATGCCCACGAGCGTTGCGGTGGCGCTTTGTACATGACCAACTTGGAACTAAACGTCGGACTCTCGCGTGCGACATTGCTCAAACATGCTACTTGTCAGTCGTGACTATGCTTAAGCTGGCTACAAGCGTCTTCACCAACATCGCCGACATAATCCTCCAGGGCAATCGATGGATCACTTCCAGGAACATCTGCATGCTTACACTCCATCCAAGTCTTTGGGTAGAGAGGCGACACCTCTCGCGTTTCGCGAGACGTTCTCGAAACCCGCACACCCTGATACTGGATATGGGGACAGCAGACGGTTGACGGTTTAACCAGAGGCGACTCGGAATTTTTTCGAGAACCTCTTCAACTTGCTGCACCCCCCCTACGTTGCCAAAAGCAACGTCTGCAGTCTGGAGATTTATTGAAACTACTGTTCGGCCACTGAACATAATAGGAGGAACAACATGGCGTGCCATAAGTAACGCATCGCCATAGCTCATGTTTGTTGTAGAGTTGTATTAAGATGTATATTGATCATTGGGAGATATTAGGAGTATAAAACGCCTACGAATATGATCAACATGCTTGCAGAGTCTGCTGTTTCGTAAAAGAACGACAGTTGACCTGATGGTGTGCGCAACGGTGTCACTCGCCAAAACTTGAAGTATTTCTTTGGCTGTTCATGAACGATTCCAACTCGTCTCTAAGGTCGTCATCTGCAAACGTTATTGACGGCATCGGTTTAAAATTCAAATTCGGTACCACGCGAATTCTTCAGGTTACTCAGTAAAGTTGTTAAAGGATTGTGTTGGTACTTTTTCGGTACAATAAGTACAAGAAAATTACTAGCAAGAGCGTTTCCCAGCTACAGCGTGATAAATGACAATGTATATAATTTAAATTGAAGTCATTCTAAAAATGTTGTTATTTTTTCCAAGGCGTCCGCGTCAAATACCAATGGATTTAAAACGTGATAAATTGTATGTTTGTTTCAATACACGAAGTCC
>JAJSRW010001650.1:42500-54620 GCA_022414725.1 Microglena sp. YARC | reverse complement strand
AGAGGATAGATCACCCCCTCCCCCCCCCCCCACCACCCCACCACCCCCAGCAACCACCCCACCACCACACACACACACATATCTAGATAGAAAGCCCAACGCTTTGTAATGAAGTCAACTGGACTCCTCCGCTCACCCCCCCCCCCACCACCACACCACCACCCCACCACACACACACACACCCCACACCACCATAAACCTTGAAGGCAAGCCCAAAGACAGGCTGGGTCATGACAGTATGCCTGGCCTCTCCTCTCACTTCCCCACCACCACATCACACAGCACACAACCAACCCACCCCCCACACACCACCAACACACACACACACACACAACCCCAACTCCCCCACAACACACAACACACACACAAAATTCCCGCCCCACCCCACCCACACACACACACAGACACACACCCACACATTCCCCTCTTGCATAGCTAGAAGTAGCCCAAATCCAGGCTGGTCAATGACAGACGACCTGGGACTCTCCATCTCACTTCCCCACACCACCAACCACCACACACACACACACACAACCCCCCCCACACCACCGCAACACACACACCACACACACACACACAACAACACAAATCCCCCCAACACAACACCCCCCAACCACACACGACGCCCCCACCACCACACACCACCACCACCACACCCACACACAAACACACACACACAACCCCCCACCACCACCACACACACACACACACACACACACACACACAACCACACACACACAACACACACACAAAACCCCCCACGCCACCCCCACACACACACACAAACCGCACCATTCCTCCCTAGCATAAGCTAGGAGTAAAGCCATAAGCCCGGCTGGTCATCGACAGATGACCTGGACTCTCCTCTCACTCCCCCCCCACTCACCACCACCGAACAAACACACACACACATACCCCCCAAAGGCACCCACACCCAGACAACCCACACACACTGGCTTACACAACCAAACACACACACAAACTCCCTCCCCACAACAACACAGAGCGTATTACACACAAACACACAGAGTCCAACACACCCACCAACCCACACAAACTCTTATTAGGTTGCACTCCCACCCACCCACCCACCCCAGCGGGTCACATTGTCCACACCACATTGCACAGCACACACAAACACACCCCAGACACACACACGAATGGAAAGCTCGCACCAACACACCACCATGCGTCATATCCAACTCCCCGCCTCCCCCCCCCCCCCCCCCCCATTCCCCACACCCCACAGCAAACCAACACACCATTCCCCTCTTGAGCAATACTAGAGAGTAGCCCAAATCCAGGCTGGTCATGAGAGGTGACCTGGCCACTGTAAGCTGATCAGTCCAGCATGGATTGTACAGGCGTGTAGGCTACGAAAAGGTTGGCTCCGAAACCGTGGTAACAGTGCACCGCCATTGGAGGGGTGTTGATGTTGGCACTAGCTGGTGCGGCAGTGTTGATGTTGGCACCAGCTGGCGCGGCGGTCTTGGCCACGAACGTTTTTGGCATGGACCTTTGAAGTCGTCGGGTAATCCTGGGAGAGGAAATAAATCGGTGACTCGGGTCCCCGAGGTCATGCTCACGGCGTTGAATGGCCTGAGGGGAGAGGGGGGGGGGGCAGTGCGTGTGCGTGTGTGTGTGGGGGGGGGGGGGGGGGGGTCGAGGAGGGATGGGGGGGGGGGTATTCCGGGTCCCCGAGGTCATGCTCACGACGTTGAATGGCCTGAGGGGAGAGCGGGGAGGAGGGCCAGTGCGTGTGCGCTGTGCGTGTGTGTTGGGTGGGTGGGGTGTGGGGGGGGGGGTTAATCCGGGTCCCCGAGGTCATGATCACGACTTGAAAATGGCCTGGGGGAGGTGGTGTGTGTGTGTGGGGGGGGGGGTGAGGTGGGGGGGGGGGGGGGGGGGGGGGGGGGGGCACTGCGTGTGGATGAGTGGGTTGTGGTGGTGGTGAATGGGAAGGGGCGCAGATGAGGAGAGGGGGTGGGATGATTAGGGGAGGTTGCAGGTGAATCCGGGTCGCCGAAGTCCATGCTCCGAAGTTCAATGGCCTGGGGGGGAGGGGGGCAGTGCGTGTGGGTGGGTGGTGAGTAAGGTGGGCTGGGGTGGGCGGTGAGTAAGAGGAGGATAGGGGGGCAAGGGGCGGGGTGATAGGGAGGGAGAGGGGGGCAAATGAGCGTGTTGGATTTGTGTGTGTGTGTGGCGTGTGTGGTGGTGCGTATGTGTGTGGCGTGTGTGTATGTGTGTGTGTGTGCATATGTGTGTGCGTCGGTGTGTGTGTGCGTATGTGTGTGCGTGTGTGTGTGCGTGTGTGCGTATGTGTGGTGCGTGTGTGTGGGTGCGTGTGTGTATACGTATGTGTGTGCGTGTGTGCGTATGTTGTGTGCGTGTGTGTGGTGTGTGTGTGTGCGTGTGTGTGCGTTGTGTGTGTGCGTGTGTGTGTGCCGTATGTGTGTGCGTATGATGGTGCTGCGTGTGGTTGTGTGTCGTGTGTGTGTGTAGCCACAGCTAGTATTTCCCACTGTTTGTTTTTTGTGAGGAATAATTCGAGATAATCCGGGTCCGCGGAGGTCATGATCACCACGTTGAATGGCCTGGGGGGGGGGGGGGCGGCAGTGTGTGTGTGGTGGTGGTGGTGGTGGTGGTGGTGTGGTGGTGGGAGGGGGCAGACGGAGTAAGAGGGGGGGGGGGGGTGGGGGGGGGGGGTGGGTTGTAGGGGGAGGTGAGGTAATCCGGGTCCCGAGGTCATACTCACGTGATGTTGAATGTGGCCGAGTGGGGGGAGGTGGTGTTGGTGTGGTAGGGGGCAGTGTGTGTGTGGTGGTGGTGGAGGGGGGCAGAGGAGGAGAGGGGTGGGATATGGTTAGGGGAGGTTGCAGGTGAATCCGGGTCCCCGAGGTCATGCTCACTGACTTGATTGGCCTGGGGGTGAAGGGGGGGGGGGGGGGGGGGGGGGGAGGGGGGGGGGGGGGGGGGGGGGGGGGGGGGGGGGGGGGGGGGGGGGGGTAGAGGGGTGAGGGGTGAGGCAAATGCCTGTGTGTGTGGTGGTGGTGGTGGGTGTGGGGAGGGGGGCGAGGAGGAGAAGGGGTGGGGGGATATGATTAGGGGAGGTCGAGGTGAATGCGGGTCCGCTGAGGTCATGCTGCCGGAGCGTTGAATGGCCTAGGGGGAGGGGCGGGGGGGGGGGGGCGGGTATGGGTGATGGGGGTGGGGGGGGATGCGGCGATGGGGGGGGAGGGGGGGCAGTGGTGTGTGTGTGGTTGGTGGTGTGTGTGTAGTGGTGGGAGGGGGGCAGAGGAGGAGAGGGGGGGGGGCGGGGGGGGGGGGGGGGGATGATAGGGGAGGTTGAGGTAATCCAGGACCCGAGGTCATGGCTCCACCGGACGTTGAACTGGCCTGGGGGAGAGGGGGGGCGGGGCATATGAGGGGGGGGGGGCAGTGCGTGTGGGTGTGGGTGTGGGTGTGGGGCGGGGGGGAGGGGGGGGCGGCGAGGGGATAGTGGGGGGGGGGTGGGGGGTTTGCTGGGTGGGGGGGGGGGGGGCAAGGGGGGGGGGGGGCGGGGGGAAGAGGGGGAAAGGAGGGTTAATCCCGAGTCCTTGCGGTATGCTCACGACGTTGAACGGGCCTGGGGGGGGAGGGGGGGGGGGGGGGGGGGGGGGGTTGGGGCGGGGGGGGGGGGCAGCGCGTGTTGTGTGTGTGTGGGGGGGGGGGGGGGGAAGGGGGCAGAGGAAGGAGAGGGGGGGGGAGATGATTTAGGGGAGGTTGAGGTTTAATCCGGGTCCCCGAGGTCATCGCTCACGACGTTGAATGGCCTGGGGGAAGGGGGGGGTGAGACACGGGGGGGGGGGGGGGGGGGGGGGGGCAGTGTGTGTGTGGTGGTGGTAGTGGGGGGGGGGGGGAAGGGCGGCAGATGCGAGGAGGAGGGGGGTGAGGGTGGGGGGGGGGAGGGGGGGGGTGGGGGGGGGGGGGGGCGGGGGGAGGGGGGGGGGGGGGAATGATTAGGAGAGGTTTGAGGTTGTGTGCTGTGGGGGTAGGGCGCAGAGGAGGAAGAGGGGTGGGGGGATGATTAAGGGGAGGTTGAGGTTGTGGTGGGGGGGAGGGGCGGCAGAGGAGGAGGGGGTGGGGGGGATGATTCAGGGGAGGTTTGAGGTTGTGTGGGGGGGGAGGGGCGGCAAGGAGAGGGGGTGGGGGGGGATGATTAAGGGGAGGTTGAGGTAAATTCGGATCCCGAGGTCATGCTCACGACGTTGAATGGCCTGGGGGGAGTGAGGGGGGGGGGATGGGGGGTAGATAGTTAGGGAGTCAAGGTGGCTTCGTGTGTTGCATATGTGTGTGAGTAATGTGTCTGTGTGTGGGGGGGGGTATGGGTGGTGGGGGGTGGGGGGATTTGGTGTGTTTGTGTGTGTGTGAGTAATGGTTTTTGTCCGTGTGGGGGGGATATGGTGGTGGGTTGGTGGGGTGGGGGTGGGGGTGGGGGGGAGTTAGTGTGTGTGTGTGTGTGTGTGTGGTGTGTGTGTGTGTGTGTGGGTGTGTGTGTGTGGTGGTGTGTGTGTGTGTGTGTGAGATGGTTTGGTGTCCGTGGTGTGGGGTTGGGTGGTGTGTGTGTGTGAGGGGTGGGGTGGGGGTGGGGGGGGTGTGTGGTGTGGGGGGGGGGGGGGGGGGGGGGGGGTGGGGGGGGGGGGGCGGGGGGGGGGGAGGGGGGGGGGGGGGGCGGGGGGGGGTATGTGCGTGCTTGTTGGTCAGCTCTTCATGACAATTGTATCCTTTGCAATAAGAGAGGGCTGTCTAGATCTGCTACGCGCAAATTGTTGTGTGTGTGTGGTGGTGGTGGTGATGGTGGTGGTGGTGGTGTGGTGGGGTGGTGGGTGGGTGGGTGGGTGGGGGGGTAAGTTGGTAAATGACAAGGTGCGGGGGTTGTTTGTGTTTAGAGGGCCAACACAAAGCTGACTAGAATCTGCTACGCGCACTTGGTGTGTGGGGTGTGTGGTGGTGGTGTGTGGTGGGCTGGTGGGTGGGGGGGGGTAAGTTTGTAATGACAAGCGTTGCGGGTGGGGGTGTTGGTGTTTGAGAGGGCCAACACAAAGGCTGAACTAGAAATCTGCAAGCGCATTCTAATTTGTTTTTCGGTCCGACGGACACATGGTTATATGGTTACAGGGGTCCGCCTTTAAAGGGGAGGCTCCCCCAAACAAGCTGCACTAGAATCTGTATAACAATGCACGCAATTCTAAGAAACAAACGCATCGCACAAAACAATCATTCATCATGCCATGCCTGTCATGCTTGTATGCCAGGAAAGTTAGTTTCAGCGACCGTAAGCTGACGTGTCAGGCTTACTATTTTTGTTTGTTTTTCGGGTCCGAGGACAAATGGTTATATGGTTACATGGGGGCTCTCCGCGCTCGATTCCCACCCCCACCACCCCCAGGGGGCAGCTTCGTGCGGCCGCATCACCGTCCCCAGTGCTCCACTCCAGAACGCGGGTCTGCAAGGACGGAACAGAAGGTTTGAGCAAAGAAGCGTTGCGCAGCTAATAGAGGCTTTGGCAGAGCTCCTGCCTCACATGGATGCTGAACCCTCGCCAAATGAAATGGTGAGGGTGTGTGGGTGGTGGTGGGGGGGGGGGTGTTGTGTGTGGGGGGGGGGTGTGTGTGGGGGTAGTTGGTAATGACAAGGTGCGGGGGTGTTTTGTGTTTGAGAGGGTCAAACACAAAGCTGACTAGATCTGCTACCGCGCAATTTGGTGTGTGGGTGTGTGGTGGTGTGGGTGGGGTGAATGGGTGGGTGGGGGGGGGTAAGTTGGTAATAGACAAGCGTGCGGGGGTGTTTTGGTGTTTGAGAGGGCCACCACAAAAGCTGACTAGAATCTGCTGCGCGCAATTCTAATTTGTTTTTCGGTCCGAGGGACAAATGGTTATATGGTTACATGGGGCTCCTGCCGCGTCTTAAAGAGGGGGCTCCGGGCCCAAACAAAGCTGACTAGAGTTGCTACGGCGTAATTTTACGCGTCGCACAAAACAATAATAGGCCATGCCATGCCAATGTTCAGTACTTTCCATGCCATTGCCTTCGTATGCTAAGAAAAGAGAGGACTGTCTAGAAACGCTTAGTGCAATTCTATCGCATCCAAGCAAAACGTCAATCATCATCATGCCATGCCATGTCATTGCTTTGCATGCCCAGGAAAGTTGTTCATGACGTAACTGACGTGTTCCAGGCTTCTATTTTTTGTTTTGTTTTTCGGTCCGAGGGACAAATGGTTAAATGGTTACATGGGGGCTCCCGCCCTCTCAAAGAGGGGGGCTCCGCCAAACACAAAGCTGATAGACATCTGCTACGCGAAGATTCTACGATATCGCAACATAAAACAATAATCATTAGCCATGCCATGTCTGCTTTCATTGCCGATGGCCATTGCTTCTTATGCCAGGAAATATGGTGGAGAGGGAGCTGCTGGAAGCAGCCAAATGTAGGAAGAGCTGCCAAGACCAACTAGCTACTTCTGGTTTGGCCCAAGGATGGGTCAAGGGAGCTGCCTATAAGCTGCACACAGCCCAATGTAAAAAGAGCTGCCAAGGCAACTAGCTAGCTTCTTGGTTTGGGCCCAAGGATGATGGGTCAAGGGGAGCTGCCAAGAAGCTGCTACACACAGCCCAATGTAGGAAGAGCTGCAAAGCCAACTAGCTAGCTTCTGGTTCGGCCCAAGGATGATGGGTCAAGGGAGCTGCCTAGAAGCTGCTACACACAGCCCAATGTAGGAAGAGCTGCCAAGCCAACTAGCTAGCTTCTGGTTTGGCCCAAGGATGATGGGTCAAGGAAGCTGCCTAGAAGCTGCTACACCACTAGCCCAATGTAGAAGAGCTGCCAAGGCAACTAGCTAGCTTCTGGTTTGGCCCAAGGATGATGGTCAAGGGAGCTGCCTGAAGCTGCTACACATTTCACGGGCGTGATATGCCAATGTAGGAAGAGCTGCCAAGGCAACTAGATAGCTTCTGGTTCGGCCCAAGGATGATGGGTCAAGGGAGCTCCCTAGAAGCTGCTACACACAGCCCAATGTAGAAAGAGCTGCAAAGCCAACTAGCTAGCTTCTGGTTCGGCCCAAGGATGATGGGTCAAGGGAGCTGCCTAGAAGCTGCTACACACAGCCCAAAGTAGAGAAGAGCTGCCAAGCGGCAACTAGCTAGCTTCTTCTGGTTTGGTGCCCAAGGATGATGGGTCAAGGGAGCTGCCTGGAAGCTGCTACACACAGCCCAATGTGTAGGAAGAGCTGCCAAGGCCAACTAGAGATAGCTTCTGGTTAGGCCAAGGATGATGGTCAAGGAGCTGCCTAGAAGCTGCTACACACAGCCCAATGTAGAAAGAGCTGCCAAGGCAACTAGATAGCTTCTGGTTAGGCCCAAGGATGATGGGTCAAGGGAGCTGCCTAGAAGCTGCTACACACAGCCCAATGTAGAAAGAGCTGTCAAGGCAACTAGCTAGCTTCTGGTTTGGCCCAAGGATGATGGGTCAAGGGAGCTGCCTAGAAGCTGCTACACACAGCCCAATGTAGAAAGAGCTGCCAAGGCAACTAGCTAGCTTCTGGTTCGGCCCAAGGATGATGGGTCAAGGGAGCTGCCTAGAAGCTGCTACACACAGCCCAATGTAGAAAGAGCTGCCAAGGCAACTAGCTAGCTTCTGGTTCGGCCCAAGGATGATGGGTCAAGGTAGCTGCCTAGAAGCTGCTACACACAGCCCAATGTAGAAAGAGCTGCCAAGGCAACTATCTAGCTTCTGGTTCCGCCCAAGGATGATGGGTCAAGGGAAGCTTTGGGGGGGTTTGGCCTAAGAAGCTGCTACAAGTGGTCAAATAAATAAAAATGCACTGCGCAGTGGTGTGGTCAGTGAAGCTTGCAGCGCGGCAGTACAAGCTCACCTTGTACTTCATGTCCAAAAAGGCACTCTGCAGTCGTGTTGTCAGGAAAGCGTGCAGTGTGGCAGTACAAGCTCACCTTGTACTTCACAACCAAATAAGCACTGTGCATTCATGTGGTCAGGAAAGCTTGCAGTGCGGCAGTACAACCTCACCTTGTATTTCATTTCAAAAAAGGCTCTCTGCAGTCGTGTGGTCAGATAAGCGTGCGGAACAGCAGTACAAGCTCACCTTGTACTTCATTTCCAAAAAGGCACTCTGCAGTGTTGAAGTCAGGAAGGCAAACAGTACGGCAGTACAAAACAAGCCGAAAACTTGAAGCTGAAAGTTGTCGGCTTCACGAAGAAGTACACACCTGCGGTTGGGGTTGGTTGGGGTTGGTTGGGATTGGTTGGGGTTGGTCAGGGTTGGTTGGGGTTGGTTAGGATTGGTTGGGGTTTGTTAGGATTGGGATGGGGGTTGGTTATAGGGTGTGGAATGGTTAAAGCTGAATCTAGTCGGCTTCACAAACATGCACATATTGGAAGGATCACACTTGCGGTTTAGGTTGGTTACGATTGGCTGGGGTAGGTTGGGGTTTGGTTAGGATTGTTTGGGTTGATTGAGGGTGATTGGGGGGGGGGGGGGTATATAGCAGGAATGGGGTGGTTAAAGTTGAATCTAGTCGGCTTCACAAACATGCACACACTTGCGGTTTGGGTTGGTTAAGATTGGTTGGGGTGTAGTTTGGGGGGTGTTTGGCTATGATTAGTCAGGATTGGTTGGGGTTTGGTTAAGGGTGTTTGGGGGCCAGGTTACTACACCAAAGGGTACGCGGCAGCGCAATTTCGCGCACACTTTTTGATCTCCACTGCTCGTTTCGCGCAGTTTTTTCAACCCTCTTCAAGGCGCAGCGCCGCAGTTTTTTTGTGCTTTTTGCACTACAAAAGCGCTGATCAATTTGACGTTTGTGCGCTTTAAGCGCTGACCAATTTGACAAAAAGTAGTACCCTGGTTGGGGGTGGTTATTATAGCAGATATGGGGTGGTTGAAGCTGAAGGTTGTCGGCTTCACAAACAGGCACACACTTGTGGTTTGGGTTGGTTAAGATTGGTTGGGTAGGTTGGGTTTGGCTATGATTGGTTAGGATTTGTTGGGTTTGGTTAAGGGTGGTTGGGGGTGGTTATATCTGGAATGGGGTGGTTGAAGCGGAAGGTTGTCGAATTCTTGAATGAGTACACACTTGTGCCGGGTTGGTTAAGGATTGTTGGGTAGGTTGGGGTTGGTTAAGATTGCTTGGGGTGTGTAAGGATTGGTTGGGGTTGGTTAAGATTGCTTGGGGTGTGTAAGGATTGGTTGGGGTTGGCCTAAGATTGTTGGTAGGTTGGGGTTGGTTAAATTGCTTGGGGTGTGTAAGGATCAGTTGGGGTTGGTTAAGATTGCTTGGGGTGTGTAAGGATTGGTTGGGGTTGGTTAAGATTGGTTGGGTAGGTTGGGGTTGGTTAAGATTGCTTGGGGTGTGTAAGGATTGGTTGGGGTTGGTTAAGATTGGTTGGGTGATTGGTTGGGTTGGTTAAGATTGCTTGGGGTTAAGGATGGTTGGGGTTGGTTAAGATTGCTTGGGGTGTGTAAGGATTGGTTGGGTGTTGGTTAAGATTGGGCTTTGGTTACAGATGTTGGGTTGGTTAAGAAGGATTGGTTGGGTGGTTAAGATTGCTTGTGTTGGGGTGGGGTGTGATGCTTGGGTTTCTTGGGGGTTGTAGGTGGTTGGGTTGTTAAGATTGCTTGGGTGTTAAGGATTGGCTTGGGGTGTTAAGGATTTGGTTGGGGTTGGTTAAGGATTGCTTGGGGGTTGTGTAAGGATTTGGTTTGGTTGGGGTTGGTTAAGATTGCTTGGGGTGTGTAAGGATTGGTTGGGGTTGGTTAAGATTGCTTGGGGTGTGTAAGGATTGGTTGGGGTTGGTTAAGATTGCTTGGGGTGTGTAAGGATTGGTTGGGGTTGGTTAAGATTGCTTGGGGTGTGTAAGGATTGGTTGGGGTTGGTTAAGATTTGCCTTGGGTTGGATTGGTTGGGGTTGGTTAAGATTGCTTGGGGTGTGTAAGGATTGGTTGGGGTTGGTTAAGATTGGCCTGGGTGTGTAAGGATTGGTTGGTTATTAAGGATTGGTTTGGGGTTGGTTAAAGATTGCTTGGGGTGTGTAAGAGGATTTGGTTGGGGTTGGTGATTGGTTGGGGTTGGTTAAGATTGCTTGGATTGGTTGTGTAAGATTGTTGGGGTTGGTTAAGATTGTTGGGTGTGTAAGGATTGGTTGGGGTTGGTTAAGATTGCTTGGGGTGTGTAAGGATTGGTTGGGGTTGGTTAAGATTGCTTGGGGTGTGTAAGGATTGGTTGGGGTTGGTTAAGATTGCTTGGGGTGTTGTAAATTGGTGGGGGTGCAAGATTGGTTGGGGTTGGTTAAGATTGCTTGGGGTGTGTAAGGATTGGTTGGGGTTGGTTAAGATTGCTTGGGGTGTGTAAGGATTGGTTGGGGTTGGTTAAGATTGGTTGGGGTGTGTAAGGATTGGTTGGGGTTGGTTAAGATTGCTTTGGGTTGTGTTTGGTTGGGGTGGTTAAGATAAAGAGTAAGGATTGGTTGGGGTGTAAGGATTGCTGGTAAGGTGGTTATAGCAGGAATGGGGTGTTTGAAGCCTAAGGTAGTTGAATTCTTGAAGAAGTACACACCTGCGCTTGGGGTTGCTTAGGATAGGTTGGGATTTGTTTGGGTTGGTTAGGATTGGTTGGGGTTGGTTATGATTGGCTGGGTTGGTTAGGATTGATTAAGGTTGGTTAGGATTGGTAAGGGTTGGTTGAGGGTGGTTGAGGCTGGTTATAGCAGGAGTGGGGTGGTTGAAGCTGAATGTGGTCGAATTCTGGAAGAAGTACACACTCACGGTTTGGGTTGCTTATGATAGGTTAGGATTGGTTGGGGT
The DNA here is from genome assembly GCA_022414725.1 of Microglena sp. YARC. Lineage (NCBI taxonomy): Eukaryota > Viridiplantae > Chlorophyta > Chlorophyceae > Chlamydomonadales > Chlamydomonadaceae > Microglena > Microglena sp. YARC. The sequence continues at coordinate 43,762 of JAJSRW010001650.1, read as the reverse complement.
GTGTAAGGATTGGTTGGGGTTGGTTAGGATTGGTTGTGGTTGGTCATCGGTGGTTGGAGGTGGTTATAGCAGGAATGGGGTGGTTGAAGCTGAATGTGGTCGAATGCTAGAAGAAGTACACACTCACGGTTTGGATTGCTTAGGATGTGTTAGGATGTGTTAGGATTGGTTAGGATTGGTTGGGGTTGGTTATGATTGGCTGGGTTGGTAAGGATTGGTTAAGGTTGGTTAGGATTGGTAAGGGTTGGTTGAGGGTGCTTGGGGCTAGTTAAAGAGGAATGGGGTGGTTGATGCTGGAGGTGGTCGGCTTGATGAAGAAGTACACACCTGCGGTTGGGGTTGGTTAGGATTGGTGAGGGTTGGTTGAGGGTGGTTGGGGATGGTTCAAGCTGAAGGTGGACGGCTTGACGAAGAAGTACACACCTGCGATAGGGGTTGGTTAGGATTGGTTGGGGTTGGTTAGAACTGGTTTGGGTAGGTTAGGATTGGTTGGGGTTGGTTAGGGTTTGAGCCTGGCGCTTAGCTATAACTTCAGCAACACCTGTTTTCAGCTGCATAACACAAAGATACACCCTCGATCAGCTACATTGCACATAGCTACGCACCAACACACAGCAACGCCGCCGTTACCAGACATAGCTAACCTTGCCAGAGTTGCAGTCTGGCTTTGAATTTCAAGCCTTGCCCTTAGCTACATCTGCCCAGTATCAGCTACATGACAAATAGCTACACCCACTATCAGCTACTATGCACATGGCTACGCAGCAACACACACAGACGCTGCCATAACTAAACACAGCAGATCTTGCATTGCATTACAAGCCGGTACATTAGCTACACCTACCAAGTCTCAGCTACATAACACATGGCTACACCCATTATCAGCTACCTTACACAGAGCTACGCACCAACACACACAGACGCTGCCATAACCAAACACAGCAGATCTTGCCAGAGTGGCAGCTTGGCCTTGTAGTTCAGTGCACCAGATCTAGTCCAGGTTTCGGAGCCATTGCCAGCATCACCGCCAGCTGGATACATCATTCCACCGGCCGCGGCACTTGGGATGATGTTGGACCTAGCTGTACCCCGGGTCAGCAAGCCGCCGTCCTGCTTGTCTTGTACCGTCTTGGGGGTCATCAGGGAATAGCTGGCCTCCTATTGGAAAAGGTTTATTTTTACTTGTGTTTTGCTTTTTTTGCTTATTTGTTTTGTTGCTTTTGGGGGTTTTGTGTGTGGGGGGAGGGGTGGGGGGTGGGTGG
>JAJSRW010001650.1:7500-40000 GCA_022414725.1 Microglena sp. YARC | reverse complement strand
CCACACACCACCCACTCCCCACCACACACACCAACCCACCTCACACACACAACCCACCTTCCCACCCCCTCCCCACCACACACACACCAACCCACCTCCCCACCCACCTCCCCACCACACACACACCAACCCACCTCCCCACCCACCTCCCCCCCACTCCCCACACACACACACCAAACCCACTCCCCACCCACCTCCCCACCCACCCACACACACCACCCACCTCCCCACCCACCTCACCCACCTCCCACCCACCTCCCACCCACCCCCCACACACACACCACCCACCTCCCCACCCACCTCCCCACCACACACACACCAACCCACCTCCCCACCCACCTCCCCACCACACACACACCAACCCACCTCCCCACCCACCTCCCCACCACACACACACCAACCACCTCCCCACCCACCTCCCCACCCACCTCCCCACCACACACACACCAACCCATCTCCCACCCACCTCCCCACCACACACACACCAACCCACCTCCCCACCCACCTCCCCACCACACACACACCAACCCCACCTCCCCACCCACCTCCCCACCCACACACACACCCAACCCACCTCCCACCCACCTCCCCACCCACCTCCCCCCACCACACACACCATCCTCCCACCCACCCACGCACCCACCACACACACACCCACCTCCCCACCCACCTCCCCCCACACACACACCAACCCACCTCCCCACCCACCTCCCCACCCACCCACCACCCAGGTGTACACGTCAGGCACAGAAAGAAAAATCACCCTACTGTGCCATGCTTATCATTTTGATGTTGATGCTAGACATTCCAAACATTAGGATTAAAATTCACATTCCAAACATTAGGATTCAAATTCACATTCCAAACATTAGGATTAAAATTCACATTCCAAACATTAGGATTCAAATTCACATTCCAAACATTTGGATTCAAATTCACATCACAAACATTAGGATTCAAATTCACATTCCAACATTAGGATTAAAATTCACATTCCAAACATTAGATTCAAATTCACATTTCCAAAACATTAGGATTCAAATTCACATCCCAACATTTAGGATTCAAATTCAAATCCTCCCTACCCTGCTGATCATTTTAACAGTGCTAGACATCCCAAACATTTGAATTCAAATTCGTATCAACCCCACCGTGTCCATCGTTTTGATGTTGATGCTAGATTTTGAATTCAAATTCAAATCCACCTACTTTGCTGATAATAGTATATATATATATATATATATATATATATAGTCCATACATTGCAACCATTTAAATTCAAATTCTAATCCACCCTACTGTGCTCGTCATTTTTGATAATGATGGTGCTAGGCATCGCAGACATTCAAATTCAAATTCAAATCCACCCTACTGAGCTCCTTGTTTTGATGTTGCTAGCATCAAATCTCATTTTGATGTTGATGCTAGACATTCCAAACATTAGGATTAAAATTCACATTCCAAACATTAGGATTCAAATTCACATTCCAAACATTAGGATTCAAATTCACATTCCAAACATTAGGATTCAAATTCACATTCCAAACATTAGGATTCAAATTCACATTCCAAACATTTGGATTCAAATTCACATCACAAACATTTGGATTCAAATTCACATTCCAAACATTAGGATTAAAAATTCACATTCCAAACATTAGGATTCAAATTCACATTCCAAACATTAGGATTCAAATTCACATCCCAAACATTAGGATTCAAATCCTCCCTACCCTGCTGATCATTTTAACAGTGCTAGACATCCCAAACATTTGAATTCAAATTCGTATCAACCCCACCGTGTCCATCGTTTTGATGTTGATGCTAGATTTTGAATTCAAATTCAAATCCACCCTACTTTGCTGATAATAGTATATATATATATATATATATATATATATATATATATAGTCCATACATTGCAACCATTTAAATTCAAATTCTAATCCACCCTACTGTGCTCGTCATTTTGATAATGATGGTGCTAGGCATCGCAGACATTCAAATTCAAATTCAAATCCACCCTACTGAGCTCCTTGTTTTGATGTTGCTAGCATCAAATCTCATTTTGATGTTGATGCTAGACATTCAAACATTAGGATTAAAATTCACATTCCAAACATTAGGATTCAAATTCACATTCCAAACATTAGGATTCAAATTCACATTCCAAACATTAGGATTCAAATTCACTTTCCAAACATTAGGATTCAAATTCACATTCCAAACATTTGGATTCAAATTCACATCACAAACATTTGGATTCAAATTCACATTCCAAACATTAGGATTAAAATTCACATTCCAAACATTAGGATTCAAATTCACATTCCAAACATTAGGATTCAAATTCACATCCCAAACATTAGGATTCAAATCCTCCCTACCCTGCTGATCATTTTAACAGTGCTAGACATCCCAAACATTTGAATTCAAAATTCGTATCAACCCCACCGTGTCCATCGTTTTGATGTTGATGCTAGATTTTGAATTCAAATTCAAATCCACCCTACTTTGCTGATAATAGTATATATATATATATATATATATATATATATATATATATATATATATATAGTCCATACATTGCAACCATTTAAATTCAAATTCTAATCCACCCTACTGTGCTCGTCATTTTGATAATGATGGTGCTAGGCATCGCAGACATTCAAATTCAAATTCAAATCCACCCTACTGAGCTCCTTGTTTTGATGTTGATGCTAGACATTGCAAATATTTGGATTCAAATTCAAATCCACCCCACAGTGTCCATCTTTTTGATGTTGATGCTAGACATTGCAAATTTTCGGATTCAAATTCAAATCCACCCTACTGTGTTCTTCATTTTGATGTGGATGCTAGACTTAACAAAAATTGAATTCGAATTCAAATCCACCCTACCGTGCTCCTAATTTTGATGTTGATGCTTGATTTTGCTAACATTCGAGTTTTAATTCAAATCCAGCCCACCGTGCTCCTCATTTTTATTGTACTATACATTACAAAAATTTGAATACAATTTCAAATCCACCCTACTCTGCTGATCATATGGATGGTGCTAGATATTGCAAACATTTGAATTCAAATTAAATTCACCCTACTGTGCTCATCATTTTTAAGATGGTGCTAGACATCGCAAACATTTGAATTCGAATTCAAATCCACCCTACCCTGCTCCTCATTTTGATGGTGCTAGACAGCCCAAACATTTGAAATCAAATTCAAATCCACCTTACCCTGCTCCTCATTTTGATGGTGCTAGACATGGCAACAAATTGATTTCGAATTCAAATCCACCATACCGTGCTGATCATTCTGATGTTGATGCTAGACATCGCAAACATTTGAATTCAAATTCAAATCCTTCCTACCCTGCTCCTCATTTGTATTGTACTATACATTTCAACCTTTTAAATTCAAATTCAAATCCACCCTACCGTGCTCATCATTTTGATGGTGCTAGACATCCCAAATGTTTGAATTCAAATTCAAATCCTCCCTACCCTGCTGATCATTTTGATAGCGCTATATTTTCAAACATTTGAATTCAAATTCCAATCCCCCCTACCGCGCTGATCATTCTGATGGTGCTCGACATCGCAAATATTTGAATTCAAATTAAAATCCTCCCTACCCTGCTGATCATTTTGATGGCGCTATATTTTCAAACATTTCAATTCAAATTCAAATCCCCCCTACCGTGCTGATCATTCTGATGGTGCTCGACATCGCATAGCTGGATGTGATGCCAGCTAACCTCTGTACCGCCTTGACAGGCTGTAATAAACCCACACGTGCACTACGCTCTCGAAGTGAACTCCGAAACCCAGTTGTACTGCTCTTGCCGGTGCGAAGTACTTTCTGGGTCACCATGCCGAGGTACGACTCAGGGTGGCACGTGGCTGAAAGGACAGGTAGCAGATGAACAAGTTGTAAAATGGGTTAAATCGGTTAGTTTGATAAATCGGTTAGTTTGACAGAGCTATAATAAATAAAGAAATAAAAAAATAAAACAATGCATACACAAATAAATAAGTAGATAAAAACAAATAAATAAATAAATAAATAAATAAACAAATAAACAAAATCATACAGAAATAAATAAATAAATTCAGACACAAATAAATAAATAAATAAATAAACAAATAAACAAAACCATACAGAAATAAATAAATAAATTCAGACACAAATAAATAAGTAGATAAATAAATAAATAAATAATTAAATAAACAAATAAATAAATAAGTAGATACATAAATAAATAAATAAATAAGTTTGAGATAGAGAAATAAATAAATACATAAATAAATAAATAAATACATTCCGGGGGGTCGCGAGGAAGTTTTTTCATATACCTATGTCGGAAGTTTTTTAAATCTGCATTCCGGGGGGTTGCGAGGATATTTCCTAAACCGGCTCGACCCATGAACGAGGATCTGCCAGGTCACCAAGGTGCCTCGACTTGGATCTAGAGGACCTCGCCTCCAGATTTACTCGTTGTCGGAAATAAGCGCGGATTCAGAAAGATCTCGTCGAGCTTGTTTCATAGGTCTGCTTAATTCTATCAGAGACCCAGTCCTGAGGAAGTTTTGGCCTCTAACAATTTTCACCAGAGGAAATTTCTGAAAGTCGCCGGACCCCCCCCCCCCCCCCCCCTTTTTTGAGGGGTCGATATCTACCCCACCCAGATACATTTTTCGACTTGTTTCGCTGGTTTCGGGGCTTACGACCCTTTAGCCCCCGATTCCGACATGCGGTACACGAGCAACTTTTTAGCGGCCCCCTGATTCATTCAAACATAAATAAATACGTAGATAAATAAACACATAAATAAATAAATAAATAAATGAATAAAAAAAATAAGTAGATAAATAAATAAATAAATTCATACATATATAAATAAGTATCTCCATAGGTGCCTAAGTCTTGGTGAGCATGAATGGCTTTAGCCTGTGGCCTCCAGTCTATTATATTTAAGTACTACATTTTGAAATATTTGTATTTGAATTTTGGGGCGTGTTTTGTATCGCATGGGTAAACTGACAGATTTGAAATGTTTTGTATTTGAATGTAGGAAAGTTTTTTGTATCGCATACAGTGGGTCACAGCTTTGAATAATTGCATATTTGGATGTAAGAAAATCAAATTTGAAAGTGATGGTTGGACAGCTGAAGAAAGAAAAGCACAGAGGAAATGTATCCGCCTCTTTCAAGGCAGAAGAAGGTTTAGTATTAAGTGGGTCGCAGTTTGGAAATATTGGATGCAGGAAAGTTTTTTGTATTGCATGGGTGAACTGACCTACTTGAAATATTCGTATTTGAATTTAGGAATGTGTTTCGTCTTGCGTGGGTTAAGTGGGTCACAGACTTGAAATGTTTTGCATTTGAACTCACTGGAGTGTTTTGTATTGCATGGTAAACTGACATATTTGAAATATGTATATTTGAATATGTATATTTGCATATGTATATTTGCATATGTATATTTGCATATGTATATTTGCATATGTATATTTGCATATGTATATTTGCATATGTATATTTGAATATGTATATTTGAATAGGTATATTTGAATATGTATATTTAAATATGTATATTTGAATATGTATATTTGAATATGTATATTTGAATATGTATATTTGCATATGTATATTGGCATATGTATATTTGAATATGTATATTTGAATATGTATATTTGAATATGTATATTTGCATATGTATATTTGAATATGTATATTTGAATATGTATATTTGAATATGTACATTTGAAAATGTATATTTGAATATGTATATTTGAATATGTATATTTGCATATGTATATTTCAATATGTATATTAGAATATGTATATTTGAATATGCATATTTGAATATGTATATTTGAATATGTATATTTGCATATGTATATTTGCATATGTATATTTGAATATGTTGTTTGCATATGTATATTTGAACATGTATATTTGAATATGTACATTTGAATATGTACATTTGAATATATTTACTTGCATATGTATATTTGAATATGTATATTTGAATATGTATATTTGCATATGTATATTGGCATATGTATATTTGAATATGTATATTTGAATATGTATATTTGAATATGTATATTTGCATATGTATATTTGAATATGTATATTTGAATATGCATATTTGAATATGTACATTTGAATATGTATATTTGAATATGTATATTTGAATATGTATATTTGCATATGTATATTTGAATATGTATATTTGAATATGTATACTTGAATATGTATATTTGAATATGTATATTTGAATATGTATATTTGCATATGTATATTTGCATATGTATATTTGAATATGTACATTTGAATATGTATATTTGAACATGTATATTTGAATATGTACATTTGAATATGTACATTTGAATATATTTACTTGCATATGTATATTTGAATATGTATATTTGAATATGTATATTTGAATATGTATATTTGCATATGTATAATTGTATATGTATATTTGAATATGTATATTTGAATATGTATATTTGCACATGTATATTTGAATATGTATATTTGAATATGCATATTTGAAATGTACATTTGAATATGTATATTTGAATATGTATATTTGCACATGTATATTTGAATATGTATATTTGAATATGTATATTTGAATATGTATACTTGAATATGTATATTTGAATATGTATATTTGAATATGTTTATTTGCATATGTATATTTGAATATGTACATTTGAATATGTACATTTGAATATGTACATTTGAATATGTATATTTGAATATGTATATTTGAATATGTACATTTGAATATGTATATTTGAATATGTATATTTGAATATGTATATTTGAATATGTATATTTGAATATGTATTTTTGAAATGTATTTTTGAATATGTATTTTTGAATATGTCTATTTGAATATGTATATTTGCACATGTATATTTGAATATGTATATTTGAATATGCATATTTGAAATGTACATTTGAATATGTATATTTGAATATGCATATTTGAAATGTACATTTGAATATGTGTATTTGAATATGTATATTTTAAAGTGTATATTTGCATATGTATATTTGAATATGTATTTTTGCATATGTATATTTGAATATGTATATTTGAATATGTACATTTGAATATGTCTATTTGAATATGTACATTTGAGTATGTATATTTGAATATGTATATTTGCATATGTACATTTGAATATGTATATTTGAATATGTATACTTGAATATGTATATTTAAATATGTATATTTGAATATGTACATTTGAATATGTAAATTTGAAAATGTGTATTTGAATATGTACATTTGAATTCAGGGAAGTGGTTAGTATTGCATGGGTAAACTCACATTCTTGAAATATTAGTATTTTAATTTAGGGACATGTTATATATTGCTAAAGTGCTAGGGCTAAAATTGGGCACAGTTTTGAAATGTTTTATACTTGAACTCACGGGAGTGTTTTGTATTGCATGGGTAAACTCACAGGTTTGAAATATGTATATCTGAATTTCTGATTTTTTTTTGAAGATATCGCATAAAGTGGGTCACAGCTATGCAATATTGCATATTTGTAAGTGGGAAAGTTTATTGTATTGCATGGTAAACTCACAGGTTTGAAATATGTTTATTCAAATTCAGAGAAGTTTTTTGTATTGCATGGGTAAATTTACATATTTTAAATGTTTTATATTCGAATTTAGGAACGTTTTTTGTATTGCATGGGTGAACTGACAGATTTGAAATATGTTTATTTGAATTCAGAGAAGTTTTTTGTATTGCATGGGTGAACTGACAGATTTGAAATGTTGATATTCGAATTTAGGAACGTTTTTTGTATTGCATGGGTGAACTGACATATTTTAAATGTTTATATTCGAATTTAGGAACGTTTTTTGTATTGCATGGGTGAACTGACAGATTTGAAATATGTTTATTAGAATTCAGAGAAGTTTTTTTATTGCATGGGTTAACTGACAGATTTGAAATATGTTTATATTCGAATTTAGGAAAGTTTTTTGTATTGCATGGGTGAACTGACAGATTTGAAATGTTGATATTCGAATTTAGGAACGTTTTTTGTATTGCATGGGTGAACTGACATATTTTAAATGTTTATATTCGAATTTAGGAACGTTTTTTGTATTGCATGGGTGAACTGACAGATTTGAAATATGTTTATTAGAATTCAGAGAAGTTTTTTGTATTGCATGGGTGAACTGACAGATTTGAAATGTTTATATTCGAATTTAGGAAAGTTTTTTGTATTGCATGGGTGAACTGACAGATTTAAATTGTTGATATTCGAATTTAGGAAAGTTTTTTGTATTGCATGGGAGAACTGACAGATTTGAAATGTTGATATTCGAATTTTGGAAGGTTTTTTTTATCCCATAGATTGGGTCACATCTTTGAAGTATTGCATGTTTGAATGTCACATGGAAACAAACCTCCCTCTCCCCTCCTTCACCCCTCCTCCCCCCTTTCTCTCCTCCTTCTCCTTCTCCCCTCCCCCCTTCCACCTCCCACCTCACAACATATGGGTGAAATGACAGTTTTGTATGGATTACCTTACTTGGCGGAACTTACTTCTTAACACACACACATGGAAACAACCCTCCTCCTTCTCCCCTCCCACCTACCTCACAATACGTGGGTAACCTGATAGTTTTGAAATGTTGCATATTTGAATGGGGGACAGTTTGTTTGTATTGCATGGGTAAAACGGCAGTTTTGAATGGGGAAAATAACATTGCATTTGGGGAAACGTACTCCCTAACACACACACATGGAAACAACCCTCCTCTCTTTCCCCTCCCACCAACATCACATTGCAATGGTAAACCGACAGTTTTGAAATGTTGCATATTTGAATGGAAGACTGTTTATTTGTGTTGCATGAATGGGTAAAATGACAGTTTTGAATGGGGACAGTAACATTGTATGGGGAAACGTACACCCTAACACACACATGGAGAACCCTCCTCCTTCTCCCCTCCCCTCCTCCTCCCCTCCCCCTCCCACCTCACATTTCATGCGTAAAATGACAGTTTTTAATGGGTAAACTAACACTGTGTGGGCAAACGTACTCCCTACCACACACACATGGAAGCAACCCTCCTCTCTCCCCCATGGTTGGCAAAGTCCCTTCAGCCTATTTGGCCTACCCCTGGACTGTAACAAAAATACATACGGTACATAATAATATATATAGCATTTTATAGCAAGATCGATACATCCCAATAGATCAGTGATTTGTTTTGCAAATCTGAATGTGGGTTTTTTCTAGCTTTATGGTTTTAGGCCTCCTCCAGGGACAGAGTTTTAATGCTTGTTACAGCTTTTTATACCCTTTTAGGGTCATTTGGGGGGGGAACAACTTTTTTTTTTTTTTTATGGCGATAATTTAGCTAAAACATATTTGAATGGAAGACTGTTTTTTTGAATTGCATGAATGGGTAAAACGACAGTTTTGAATGGGGAAAGTAACATTGTATGGGGAAACGTAGTCCCTAACACACACATGGAGATAACCCTCCTCCCTCTCCCTCTCCCCTCCCACCAACATCACATTGCACGGTTAAAGTGGGCCACAGTTTTAAAACATTGCAAATTTGAATGTATGATTATTGTGTGTTTTGCATGGGTAAACTGACAGTTTTGAATGGGTTGGAAACTTACACTGCATGGGGTGGTGGGTGTGGTAGGTGGTGGTGGGTGTGGGTGTTTGGTTTGTGTGGTGGGTGTGGTGGGTGTGGTGGGTGTGGTGGGTGGTGGTGGTGGTGGGTGTGGTAGGTGGTGGTGGTGGTGGTGGGCGAGTTTATGGTTATGGTGGGTGTGGTAATAATTTGAGGGAGCTGTTTTGTATTGCATGCATGTTTTAACTGACAGTTGTTTTTACGGGGAAACTTACTTAGTTGGTTGGAGGGAGGGAGGGGAGCGGGGGTGGGGGATGGGAGGAGGGAGGGGGGAGGGGGGTGGGGGGGTGGGGGGATCGGCGAAGCTGGCCAGATTTTCAGCGTGTGTTGGAAGACGATACGGATTGATTGCGCAGGGAAGTTAATGGGCGCTGTCTGGAAAAGTGGGAAGTGGAGGAACGCCGTTCGGCGTGGCTTTAACACCAACTCCACGCTAGAAAAACTGGAAAGAAAAGCAACACGCCAAGGCGGAGGAGTGGAGCTTGAGTGGTTATGGGGCGGACAGCCCAGACGAATATCAATTTTCGAGTACCGGATTTCGCCCTGCTTGGATTTTGGCAGTACGATTACGCTTTTGGGGGGCTCGGAAAAGTGACACTCAGGTCCGATTCCTGACACTCGCGGGTGCACTCGCACGGCCATTTGCGAACGGTGTGTGCTCAGAAGCGGCTTCCAACGGTTGGCCATTGGCATTTCCCTTACTGTGACAAATCTTCGGCGACGACCACGAACACGCCCGCGACGCGAACCCCCTGCCAAGCTTGTGTTAGCTACTCGCTGCCAGGCTTGAGTTAGCTACTCCCTGCCAGGCTTGAGTTAGCTACTCCCTGCCAGGCTTGAGTAAGCTACTCCCTGCCAGGCTTGAGTTAGCAACTCCCTGCCAGGCTTGAGTTAGCTACTCCCTGCCAGGCTTGAGTTAGCTACTCCCTGCCAGGCTTGAGTAAGCTACTCCCTGCCAGGCTTGAGTTAGCTACTCCCTGCCAGGCTTGAGTTAGCTACTCCCTGCCAGGCTTGAATTAGCTACTCCCTGCCAGGCTGGAGTTAGCTACTCCCTGCCAGTGCAAAGTTCTAATTCATTCGGCGGCACTTTATACCGCATGCGCCTGTAGTATTGGCAAGATTAAGTATTGGCAAATGTTATTTCCCCCCCAAAAGTGGGTCTCAGAAAAGCATGGCAAAACTAACGTGGCAAAGGGGTCTATGACTTTGATTGTCTCAAACTCAGACTTGAAATCCAGTTGGCAAAGGGTCTTATGCAGGGTAATTCAAAGCGCGCGCTTTTGCGCTTTTAAGCGCTGACTTATTGACCCCCTTGCGCTTTAAGCGCAGTTTTTCGCAACTCCCTGTGGGCGCAGCAAGCAATTTTTGCGTTTTTTGCACTACAAAGCGCAGTTGTTTTGTTTTCAAGTGCGCTAAAGCGCTGGCCAATTTGGCCATTTGAAGTACCCTGAAAGGGGTCTATGACTTTGATTGTCTCAAACTCAGACTTGAAATCCAGTTGGCAAAGGGGTCTATGGCTTTGATTGTCTCAAACTCAGACTTGAAATCCAGTTGACAAAGGGGTCTATGGCTTTGATTGTCTCAAACTCAGACTTTAAATCCAGTTGACAAAGGGGTCTATGACTTTGATTGTCTCAAACTCAGACTTGAAATCCAGTTGACAAAGGGGTCTATGGCTTTGATTGTCTCAAACTCAGACTTGAAATCCAGTTGACAAAGGGGTCTATGGCTTTGATTGTCTCAAACTCAGACTTGAAATCCAGTTGACAAAGGGGTCTATGGCTTTGATTGTCTCAAACTCAGACTTGAAATCCAGTTGACAAAGGGGTCTATGGCTTTGACTGTCTCAAACTCAGACTTGAAATCCATTTGGCAAAGGGTCGTATGTCCTTGTTACGTTTTCTTGTTACATGTTCACCAATTAGTCTGCCCAAGCTTGCTATAAAACCATGTAACCATTCAAAACAGGAGCATTAAACTTGCTAGACCGGTGCTAAGTAGCCAAATTGCTGGCTGGAGCCATGTAACCAAGTTCAAGGTCAAGTACATGTTTACATAGTACCGGTAGTCTGCCGGTCTGCCCAAGCTTGCTGAAAATGAAACCATGTAGCAATTCAAATCAGGGACATTTAACTTGCTAGGGCTTAGTAGACACTAGACAGAGTACCATGGTAACCGTAAATTGGCAAAGGCCAACCACCTGGAGTGGTCTCAAGCTGGACCCCTAAACCCTAAACCCGTGAATCCCAAACCCTGCATTTCCGATGGCGTCATAAAAGTGTGAGCTGGTGGTGTGCTCTGCAGTTTCGAGTAGTGGTGTTTAAACTACCCATGCTAATGGGGACCCCTAAACCCTACAACCCTAATCACAAAGCTAGTTAAGGACCTCGTGGACAAAAGGGTAATCCGTGAATTCCCAACCCTACATTTCTGATGGCGTCATACAAGTGTGAGCTGGTGGTTTAGTAGAAAGCAGGACTGCAGACTCGGTGGTGATTCTTCTTTAAAAGATACAATCGTCGCAAGCAGATCTTCCAGTCATGAAGAACAAGAGGCATAGTAGACCCTTCCAGTGCTACTACTGCAGTGCACTAGCTGGCTTGCGGTCCCAGCCACTAGCTGTCTGGTGGTCCTAGCTCACTGGCTTTAGTTTACCTAGCTTCTCGTAGAGACGTTGGGGCAGAGACACGGTAGGTAATGACACAGTTGTTGCACAGTGTACGACATGAAAGGCGTACCATAACACTGGCTGGCCAGACCGGGAGTGCACTCGGCCTTTATCTTACGACCTATAAGTCGTACCATAACATCCCCCCCAATCCCTACGGTGACTACTGCTAGCTCCGGCTTACGCGGTGGTGTCCTTGATTTCACGTCCTGTGAGTGACTGCATTACACGGATGTAACAATTTTAATTTCAATTTTACCCCCCCCCCCCCCCCCCCCCCCCCCAATCCTTGGTACTCATGTAGACATGATTGCCGGGGATTTACTAAAATAATGAGGCGAAGGAACGGAAACACTCAAATATTTGACAAAACAGAGGAGAAATTCCAACAGGAAAGACAATAGAGAACTAGGGGAGCATGGTACAACCGTTATTTACTGCCAAATTGACCAGCGCTTTTATTGCACAAGCAAAAACAAACTGCGCTTTCCTCGCGCAACTGGGTTTTTTGCGCTTTTTGTGCGCCTTTTTTGTCCTGTAGGGGGCTTTTGGGAGGAGATTCGAAATCCGTTACAATTTTACGGGATAGCACCAGGGTACTTCAAAATGCCAAATTGGCCAGCGCTTTAGCGCACTTGAAAACAAAAAAAACTGCGCTTTGAAGTGCAAAAAGCGCAAAATTTGCTTGCTGCGCCCACAGGGAGTTGCAAAAAACTGCGCTTAAAGCGCAGAGGGGGTCAAAAAGTTAGCGCTCAAAAGCGCAAAAGCGCGCGCTTTGAATTACCCTGGATAGCACTATACACAGTACTGAGCAGAGGCGAGGGGCGACGAGCGAGGAAAGGCGGGCAGAGGAGCAGCAGAGGCGAGCAGGCGAGACATGTTATTGCCCGAGTTGCATGCCTTCTCTAGAGTGGCAATAGAGCACGTAGCTAGGCCTCACTGCCTGCCGCGCCTTCTGCAAGTGCCGTTGGCCAGCTATGGCCACGTGTCCTGCCGGCAGTACCGATATGCAGTGCTGCCGTTCCCTTCATCTGTCTTGTTCGTCTTCCTGGACGTATCCTAATGTAAAGCGAGAGATCCTTCCATCCCTTCTTGTGTCCCTACCTAATACTTATGTTATTATCCGACATACGTCGGTAACTGAGTTGGCATAATGCACACCGGTTCCTGTTCCCTCCAAGACCCGTGTTGCCTGCCGCCAGGCCGCAGACTGGCTGTGGCCTGCACGTGACTGCAGTACCTTGCAGTACGCATCCAACTTCCTTATGAGTGCGCCTGTTGCGCCTATTACCTATCCTATCTTCTCCTATAATCTTCCACTGTGTAAACATCTACGACTAAAAACGTATACTCCGGAAAGTGAAAAGACATCCACAGGAAGATTTGGCCATTCAGACAGGGGTCAAAACAATTCCATGTATATCCAACATCATTCTAGCAATCAGGAAAGGGCAATGTTTAACAAAAGCTGGAGGAAATCAGCGGTAATTTTTGGTAATTTGAAGTACTACTGATGAAAAACAGTAAGGGAAATACCAGGACTCCTGGTCCAGGAGTTAAATCTAAAATAATAGCGTTGACATCCGAGATCTGCAAACAGTGGCAAAAAAACAGATCTGTAAACAGTGGCAAAAATTATAACTTGTCAAGAAGGGTTTAGGTCATCCTGAAAGCTAAATACAAATCTGTACAATTAAACCTTGTTCACTAGGTACATCCAATATCATTCAAAATCAAGAGTTGATTACTAAGGGAATCCAAAACCCCAGGTTCCCATAGGCTTCCCATAGGGGTTACTCTCTCTCGGAAGAATCCATCCTCCCATAGCATGTTGTCGATCCGTGGGAGGACCACATCAAAAGTTTTTGTGTTCCTTGCTTCTTGTAGGCAATGGGGCAGAGGCACGAAAGGCAATGTCACTGTCTTTACAACAGGTGATAGGATGAAGGCAACGATGAACTTGCCAGAACAAATAGGCGCAGGGACCGACGGCCTAGGGGCCACCGGTGCTACAGTCCCTAGCTGGCTGACGGTATCAGCCTGCTATCTGGCTGAAGGTCCAGAGTCGCAGACCTGTCCGGCCTTTATACATACTGGGTCAGCATGGTGCACCATACATATGAGGTGTACCATAACAAAAAGGTAGTTACATGGGTGCTTGGCAGGAAAGGCGGGCAAAAATGAATCACTTCGTAGTCCAGGGCAGTCCATGGCATGCACACGTTATCAAGATACTGTTCACAGAAGTTGTTGAGTATCAGCAGTTATGCTCTACCAGATGACCTCAGTTGACATCTGATATCAGATGTCAACCGATGTCATCTGGTAGAGCATAACTGCTGATATTGAGTGGCTCAAAGAAGGGTCTTTTGTGGGTAGGTAGGAACACAGAGCTAGGTTTATCCTGTCCAATCTGATGTAGGAGTAGGAGTAGGAGCCAAACCTTGAGCTGAGTGTGAGTTGAACAAACCTTGACCTAGGGTCAGAGCTTGGGTCAAAGCTGCTGGTTCCAGGGCGGATGGGGTCATATGCCAGTATTTCGCCAGGGACACTGCAAAACAGTGCAGTACACAGTTGGGGGTGATTGCAGTACACAGTTGGGGGTGATTGCAGTACACAGTTGGGGGTGATTGCAGTACACAGTTGGGGGTGATTGCAGTACACAGTTGGGGGTGATTGCAATACACAGTTGGGGGTGATTGCAATACACAGTTGGGGGTGATTGCACGGTGACTATAGCTAGCTCCGGCTTACGCTATGGTGTCCTTAACTTCACGTCCTGTGAGTAACGGTTCTACACGGATGTAACAATTTCAATTTCAATTTCAATTTCAATTTCAATTTCAATTTCAATTTCAATTTCAATTGGGGTTGATTGCAATACACAGTTGGGGGTGATTGACCCCCTTTGGAAAACTTCCGTAATTCCCGACGACGTTTCTTTTATTTCCAATTTCGTTCCAGCCCTCGAGTTGATGAATCCTGAACCAGCTTTGGGTGCCCAGACACCGCTGGATTGGCTCTTCCCTCTCTCTTTCTGCCTACTGGTGCCCCCTCTTTTATTCATCATCTCCCTGCCGCTCTTCCTAGCTATCCCTGTATACCTATACCACCACCACCACCACCGCCACTACCACTATACTATATAGGTAGCATGATGAGAAAGCTTGAAGTAAACATAGCCTTGCACTATCTGCATTTCTGTCTTACATTTGTTCTTTTTGTACTGCCAAAGACGTGTTTAAATGCCAAAGCCAATGAAATTATTGCTGCTTATGCCAAGGCTTATGCCCATAATCATTTGTGTCACACTCGACTCTGGTTTGAATTAAATCCTGGGCCAATTGGTAACCTGAGCCAATTCATGGAGCCCCCCCAAATCTGTTAAATCCGCCAACCTTACTGCGCAACACTGATTAAAGCCCCTTTTGGGTGCCTTCCTTCTCTTTTTCCCGCAATTATATCATGCGCATACGGTACCACGCCCTGCCAGGCGTTTTGTTATAGTACGACGTATACGTCATACTCAGAGTGGCAAGCAGTACGCAGAGAGGCAAGCAGTAAGGTCGGTGGAAAGCAGCAAGGTCGGTGTCAAGCAGTACTCAGAGTGTCAAGCAGTACTCAGAGTGGCAAGCAGTACTCAGAGTGGCAAGCAGTACTCAGAGAGGCAAGCAGTACTCATAGTGGCAAGCAGTACTCAGAGTGGCAAGCAGTACTCAGAGTGACAAGCAGTACTCAGAGTGGCAAGCAGTACTCAGAGTGGCAAGCAGTACTCAGAGTGGCAAGCAGTACTCAGAGTGGCAAGCAGTACTCAGAGTGGCAAGCAGTACTCAGAGTGGCAAGCAGTACTCAGAGTGGCAAGCAGTACTCAGAGTGGCAAGCAGTACTCAGAGTGGCAAGCAGTACTCAGAGTGGCAAGGTCGGTGCCGCCCGGTTTGAGACCTCACCGGTATCTGTACCGCATGTATGCCTCGCAGTGGCGAAGCCACCTGCTGGTGCATGCACGCAGTATAGTGCACTAGTATAGTATATATAGTATACTAACTATGCACTAGTATAGTATAGTATACTAACTGTACTGCCACCATCTCCGTCTTGTAGCATGACTCGTAGCTGCTACTATCTTTGTATTAACTGTTACGATACGAGTCTGCATCACTGCGTACTATGAAACGTTACTTGCAAAATATAAAATGCGCACGTGTTTCATTACTTGTAAATTATAAAATGCGCACGTGTAAATGATTGCAGGCACATGGTCAGCCTTTAAGTTTGGTCCAGGGCCCAACATTCTGGGGCCTGTCAGCTTTAGCTGTTCCGTGATTCTACCTGTCGTCATGAGTCTTTATATACCCGTACTCTGTCTGTCTGTCTGCAGTCCAGGGGTAGGCCAAATAGGCTAAATGGACTTACCCAATCGTATAGGAAGGGCTTACAAAGAAAAAACAGTGGTGGTCTGAACCCCAAACGATCGTATTACCAACGGGGGCCCTGAGTTCGTGCTACAGAGATCATTTAATTCTGCAATATAATTAAATCACCATCTTTAAATCAGCCGGTCGCCCCCACCCAGCTGGGGCTGACTGGAGTTAGGGGGGCTGGGGGGCGGAGGGGGCTGTGCCCAATCCCAGGAGGCCAGAGCGCCCCCAGCGGCCGCTGCCTCCGCCGGGCGGGGGGGCAGGCGCTGAAAGGGGGGCCTCGTGATTGGGTGGGGGGGCCTCGTACAAGATCTCCCCTCTTGCCCCCCTGTCTCTGCCCCTATGTTATGTGATGGTCACGGATCTGGACCCCCTGGATTTGGACCCGGAGCCAGCTGGGGACGACATCCGGGACCCAGTCTCGCTCGCATCCTCTAGCCCCTTGTACTGCCCATCTGTCCCGCTGCCTGATCCCTTGTACCGCCCATCTGCCCCGCTGCCTGGTCCAGCCTGGGCGAGGCTCCTCAGTATTGCTGATCGGCTCCAGCCCCCAGAATTGGGTGGGGCTGGGGGGGGGGGGGGGGGGGGGGGCTACATCTGGTAGCAGCTGGGAAGTGGTTATGTTGCTCAGTGTGTGTGTGTGTGTGTGTGTGTGTGTGTGTGTTTTGGGGGTGAGGGTGGGGGGGTGGGGGGCTACATCTGGTAGCAGCTGGGAAGTGGTTGTGTGTTGCTCAGTGTGTGTGTGTGTGTGTGTCTGTGTCTTTTGGGGGGGTGTGGGGGGGGGGCTACATCTGGTAGCAGCTGGGAAGTGGTTCTGTGTGTGTGTTTAGGGTGGTGGTGGTGGTGGTGGGGGGGGGGGGAGGCCAGGTTTATGTCAGTGTTGGTGGGGGGGTTTGATGGGTGATGGGTAGGTCAGGTACATGTCAGTGTGGGTGGGTGGGTAGGTAGGTCAGGTACATGTCAGTGTGGGTGGGTGGGTAGGTAGGTCAGGTACATGTCAGTGTGGGTGGGTGGGTAGGCAGGTAGGTCAGGTATATGTCAGTGTATGTGGGTGGTTGTTTGGGGTGAGGAGGTAGGGAAGTCTCATTTCATTGAGTATGAGTGTGTGGGTGGTTGGGTGTGTGTGTGTGTGTGTGTGTGTGTGTGTGTGTATGTGTGTGTGTGTGTGTGTGTGTGTGTGTGTGTGTGTGTGTGTGTGTGTGGGGGGGGGGTTGTGTGTGTGTTTGTGTGTGTGTGTGTGTGTGTGTGTGTGTGTGTGTGGGGGGGGGGGGGGCAGTCTCATGTCAGTTAGTCTGTGTTGTGTTGATGGTGTTCTGGTGCTGTTGTTGGTGTGGTATTGTTGATGTGTGTGGTGGTGATGGTAGTTTTCTGGTGATGCTGATGGTGTGAATTCTGCTAATGGTGTTGTGGTCATGTTGTGATGATGGTGATGGTGATAGTGTTGTGGTGATGGTGTTGATGTGTTGTGTGACACACAAACACACACACCCTCCCCTCAGGCCTAGCCCCCCCTAACACTGACACACACACTGACACACACACACACCCTCCCCTCAGGCCTAGCCCCCCTAACACTGACACAAACACACACACCCTCCCCTCAGGCCTAGCACCCCCTAACACTGACACACACACACCCTCCCCTCATGCCTACCCCCCCCCCCCCCCCCTAATATTGACACACACACACACACCACTCAGGCCTAGCCCCCCCTAACACTGAAACACACACACACAACCAGCTCAGTAAAACCAACTCAGTGAAATCAGTATAATCAGCTAATTTAAATCAGTACAATCAGCTGAGTATAATTAGTAAAAAAAGCACAGAAAAACCAGCTCATTAAAAACAGCTCAGTAAAAGCAGCTCAGTCAAAGATGTAAAATCAGCTCAGTAAAATCAGTAAACTAATTAAAATCAGCTGAGTAAAATCAGGTAGATTAGGAAAAACAGTTAAACAAGCTTATTTAATTCAGTAAAATTAGCTGAGTAATATCTGTACAATCAGCTCAGTAAAACCAGCTCAGTCAAATCAGGTCAGAAAACCAGCTCAGTAAAACCAGCTTAGTAAAAAAAACTCAATAAAACAATCTCAGTAAAAAACAGCCTCAGTAAAAAGAGCTCAATAAAAAATAGCTCAGTAAAAACAGTAAATCAGCTCAGTCAAATCAGTCAAATCAGCTCAGAAAACCAACTCAGTAAAAACAGTAAAAAACCAGCTCAGTAAAACCAGCTTAGTGAAAAAAGCTCAATAAAAATAGCTCAGTAAAAACAGCTCAGTAAAAAGAGCTCAATAAAAATAGCTCAGTAAAAACAGTAAAAACCAGCTCAGTCAAATCAGTCAAATCAGCTCAGAAAACCAGCTCAGTAAAAACAGTAAAAACCAGCTCAGTAAAACCAGCTCAGTAAAAAGAGCTCAATAAAAACAGCTCAGTAAAAACAGTAAAATTAGCTCAGTAAAAACAGTGAAATATTTAAAATCAGCTCAGTAAAATTAGGTAAAATAGTACAATCAGTCAAATCAGTAAATCAGCTCAGCAATATCTGTAAAACCAGCTCAATAAAAACAGCTCAGTAAAATCAGTAAAATCAGATCAGTAAAATCAGAACTGTAAAAGCAGCGCAGTAATTGAGGTGAAAAATCAGCTTAGTAAAATCAGGCAAAATAATTAAAATCAGCTCAGTAAAATTAGGTAAAATAGTACAATCAGTCAAATCAGTAAATCAGCTCAGCAATATCTGTAAAATCACCTCAATAAAAACAGCTCAGTAAAATCAGATCAGTACAAAATAGAAAAATCAGTAAAATCAGAACAGTAAAAGCAGCTCAGTAATTGAGGTGAAAAATCAGCTTCGTAAAATCAGGTAAAATAATTAAAGTCAGCTCAGTAAAATCAGGTAAAATAGTACAATCAGTACAATAAGTAAAATCAGTAAATCAGCTCAGCAATATCAGTAATATCAGCTAAGTAAAAACACCTCAGTGAAATCAGTAAAATCAGATCAGTAAAAAATAGTCAAATCAGTCAAATCAGAACAGTAAAACTAGCTCAGTATAAGCAGCTCAGTAGAAGGTGTAAAATTAGCTTTGTAAAAGAAGTAAAATATTTTAAATCAGCTCATTAAAATCAGGTAAAATAGTACAATCAGTAAAATCAGTGAAATCAGTAAAATCAGCTCAGGACTATCTGTAATATCAGCTCATTAAAACCAGCTCAGAAATTCAGCTCATATCAGTAAAACCTGCTCTGTAAAACCAGGTAGGCTCATTAAAATCAGCTTAGCTCAATAAAATAATATCAGCTCACTAAAACCAGCTCAGTAACCAGTGGTAGCTAGTAACCATTAGTAGCCAGCCATACCCTTCCACCCACCCACCAACCCACCCATAGGACAAAATGTGTCCAAACACCAAAAATAAAATAGTTTATGAAATCTAAAGACTTGCTCTGCATGCCTATGCAAGGATGT
Source organism: Microglena sp. YARC (assembly GCA_022414725.1). Taxonomy (NCBI): domain Eukaryota; kingdom Viridiplantae; phylum Chlorophyta; class Chlorophyceae; order Chlamydomonadales; family Chlamydomonadaceae; genus Microglena; species Microglena sp. YARC. Next base: position 19,738 of record JAJSRW010001650.1, on the reverse strand, counting down.
GTAGCCATCCAAAAGGTGCACAGTTTAAATTTAAATTCAAACTGGAAATTGAACAGCAAGCTTGATTACAGCCCCACCTTGGTGACTACACACCACAGAAAATGTTTAAGAAATATCAAATTAAATGTATGACACACCAAAGTTAAAATATGTGAAATATACAATTAAATATATGGCACACCACATTAAATATATATTATAACACAAATTAAATATATATGACACACCTCATGATATACATATGAAATATCAAATTATATGTATATGAAGTATCAAATTAAATATGTATAACAAATATCGAGGGGGGGGGCAAGAAAAAAAGCTGCCGTACCGCACCTTCGCTTTGGATAGAGCCTATCCTCAAACTATATAAAAAAAAAAAATTGAGCCAAAAATAAAGTTGTACAAAAGTTAGAGGGGTCCAAAGTTTGTTTCAACCAAAGCGGCCCAAATCTTAACTTCGCGATAAATCACGTTTGGGTAACCCCATGAAAGATGTAAGAGCATAACTGAAATGGGCTTTGAAAGATCTTTCGAATGACCCCCATTTTAGGGGGGGTAGGGTGAGGTAATTGGGTTTTAGGAGGGGGGGGGGAGGGGTAATTGTTTTTTAGCCAACTTTATTTCCCCCCCTTTTTTGTATGAAACGTCCACAATTCCAACTCCCATCTGAATCGGACACCATATCGAAGGTGCGGTCCAAAATCTGTCTTTCTGCCCCCCCCCTGACAAATATATAATTAAATATATGAAACACCTAGACACTCCACATACAATAAATATGGAACAGCAAATTAAATATATATGACACTCCACATGAAATATATTTGAAATACCAAATTAAATGTACGACACACCATAAAACTGCTATTACTGAATTTACTTAACTGTTTGTAATAAGCTGAAAATACTGAGACGATTTTACAAATATCTCTGAGCTGATTTTACTGATTTTACTAATTTAGCTTATTTTACTGAGCTGATTTTATTTTGTATTCTTCTGTATTTACTGAGCTGATTTTACTGAACTGTTTTTACTACACTTATTTTACTGATTTTACCGAGCTGATTTTACTAAGCTGCTTTTACTAAGCCGATTGTATTTATTTTACCGAGCTGATTTACTTCGCTGTTTTTGCTGATTTTACTGAATTTACTGAACTGTTTATACTAAGCTGATATAACTGATTTTACTAAGCTGAATCTACTCAGCTGGTTTAACTGAGCTGATTTTACTGATATTATTTCTGAGCTGGTTTTACTCGGCTGATTTTACTGATATTTCTGAGCTGGTTTTACTCGGCTGATTGAACTGATTTTACCTGATCTTACTGAGCTGATTGTTAATATTTTCCTGTTTTTACAGAGCTGATTTTACATCTTTTACTGAGCTGATTATACTGAGCTGGTTTGACTGAGCAGGTTTTACTGAGCTGATTATACTTGGCTGTTTTTAATGTTCTGATTTTACTGAGTTTACTTATTTCACTGAGCTGGTTTTCCTAAACTGCTTTTACTTAGCTGATTTTACTGATTTTACTGAGCTGGTTTTACCGGTTTTACTGAGCAGGTTTTACTGATTTAATTAATTTACCTGATTTTACTGATTATATTGAGCTGTTTTTAATTAGCTGATTTTACTGAGCTGGTTTCATAAATATTGCTGACCTGATTTGACTGATTTTACTAAGCTGTTTTTTGCACACCTGAAAACAAATTTTGACAGCAAGCTTGATAACAGCCCCACCTTGGTGACTTTTGCCACACTGTTTCCTCCATATTATTGCAGGGTTGGATGCAACTCACGTGTGTGCCTCCAACACACATTGGGTGCTCCAACCCAATGGGAGGAGAGCCTGAGTACTACAGCCTCCTGATCAGGTGGTGCTGACTGCTGAGCGAGATGCAGAATCTGGAGAAGCCTTTTTGGAAGATTCAAATCCCTCAAGAGCTGGAACCGCAAATAAAGTTGCTGGAAAGCTCATGATGCAAAGCAACTGAAATGTTATTCAGATTCTGGGCTGGGCTGGGCCAAGCCAAGTTAGTTAGCACCGACATTTCCAAGTAGGGTGGGTGTGATAGCTAAAGAGATTAAGTTGCCAAAGCAAGAGCACCTACAATTTGTAACAAACAAGCACCCCCAACAACTCCCTTGCCTTGTATTTGACTCTCTTGCCTCCCTTGCCCCAACGTAATAATATTAAAACGAGTGAGCTAGAGGTCACCTTGCAGAAGTCCGAATGCTATGTACAAGTCCGAATACTATAGGACACAAGTCGTCCAAAATCATAAAACAAATAGGTTCAAAAAGCCAAAGACTTGTTATACAGCCCCATACAAGGATTTATAACCATTGTGAAGATGCAATATGCTTTTAGCTTTTTATTACAACCTACTTAACTGCTCCTTAATGAATCCTGGTTTTATAACGCAAAACAATAGGAGCCCAGGCCTTAAAATGTAAAGTCAGGCCGTTTTTCCTGATAATAGGGCTGTAATGGCATGTATCATGGCGATAGTGTGTGTTACTATTTTAGGTCATTATGAGCCCCTCATTTAGGGGGGAGGGGGGGGGGGGGGGGGGGGGGGTCAGCCCTCCTCAGGTTTATTTCTAACTTTTTACTCGGCCCTCCAAATGACATTATGAGACCACCCATGAGTAAGGGTAGTTTATTGGCACACTTTGGCCTCGTGCAATAAGAAATTTACCCTGAGGTACTGTCGCCTTTCTCTTCTTATACCTGCCATGTCGCCTGACATGCTATCACGATTGTAAGCACACGCCCTAGTCCATTCCCTGTGAGAGTGCTCAAGACATATCGCTCCGGAAAGCTAAAAGTGATTTTGTTTACTCGACGACGATCTGCAACGCCAAGAGCGACCGAAGGGGGAGTCGGACCCCCAACTCTTCATTCACTAGCAACCTGGTCTACCACTTGACCATTGTAATCGCCAAAGAGGCTGTTTACTCTTAAGTAAAGGTTAATGTGAAGTAAACCACAAGGCGAATTCTGCAGAATGGAATCTTGCACAAGAGATACTGGTCAAGATGAAGTCGAGGTAAAGTCAGAAGGTTTTTGCTCATTATCAGCATGTATAGCGGTGCTCTCACGCGTTTTATGACTTGGTGACTACTTATGTACTCCCTTAGAACTATCGGCTCTCCTGAGCCAGCTTCCCGTGGGACTGAGTCATCTTGAGATGACTCAGTGGCAGCTTCCTGTCACCTACGTCTCCGGTCTGATCTGTACCCTGTTAGGTTCCTGTCTACCGCCTCCTTTCACCACAGGTGCCCCTTTATGGGTCTCCTGTGTCTGTAACGTTATCCTTGTCTCCGTGTATAGATTGGTGCGTCTGTTCCGCTGCTTTAATCTACTGTCCACTCTACCGGAGTGATTTCAAGCTGATAGGTAATTGGGCTCCTCATCACTACCACTGCTTTGATAATGCAACTTCCGCCGAGGGCCTCCTGCCGGCTTTGTGAAACTTACCAAACTTAAATGGTGTTTCATGGGCTCGTGGGATCCGCAGTGTCATTGTGAGCAATGGATGCGACCGAATCCTCCCAACGGGGGTGAAGGTTCCTCTGGATTGGCTAGACGACTGCGCGCGCCAGCGGCCTCTGCTGCCGGAGAGGAGGGTCCTTCCGCCATCAAGGAAGTAACCCCCCCCGATCAATCCTCCAACTTTACGGTTCCTTCTCTCAATGTTCGACGCCTGTCCTCTGATGTTGAGGATGTCCTGATGAAGCTGTGTTGTGTACAGACACAGATCATCCGTTGTGCATCAGACCCGCAGCCTCATTGCGTCCCCTTCAATTATGATGAAGACTACTCTACTACTACTGATGATGAGGAGGACTTGAAGAGTGCTACGAGTGCTGACTTCGGTGGCGTGACCCCATCTGCTGCTGCCACTCGTGTCTTGGAGACTTCCGCTGTTTCACCGGTGTATGAGCCTGCTGATCAGCAGATGCCTAATCGAGAGCTTTCGCCTGTGTATCAGCCTCAGCCTTCGTCGGCGCCTCCCTTTGAGCCTGTTCCCCCGGCTTACCCGGAGGTGGCTAAGCCCACTTTTCTTGAAGGGCTTTGCTTCTTTTTCCTCTGCATCTGCCCCCATGGAGCGTGGCCTCCCTGGCTACCACACTCGCTCTCGCGAGGCTGCTGTTTCCTCTGCACGCACCTCTGCTGCTGGTGCCTCCCTGGAACCCCCTCCGCCTCCGCCGGTGGAGCTGCCTCCTGCCCTGGCCCTCCTCCTATGCTGCATACGCGGTCTTGCGCATCTTGGGAGCATCTGCTCACTGGCGGATCTCCTCCGACTTTTGAACCTTCGGGACTACCGCCTGATCAACATGGATCGACGGGATGGTGAGTCCTTGAACCGCTCTTTGTACGGGTCGGATGGATATGCAGGCTACAATGGCAAATGTTAGTGTGAAGCTGAGGCATCGCCGAGTGATGGCTTTCTCTGAGCTTGGTACCAGGTGTCGTTCTTTTCTTGGTCCAGTCACTTCTGGGATTCTGTATCCCCCAGATCATGGTGTTTCCTTTGGTGGTACGAGGCGTAGTGATCACGAGAAGCTTGGTTATCAGTTTTGTGCGAGTGCCTGTCCCTCTGTGTCCTGTTAGCCCAGATTTCGAGCTGCTTATGAGTGTTGCGAGGTCCATTCCTGTGATTAGGAACATAGACGACCAGCGCGCTCTTGACGCTGGTCTTGCTGCGGAGTATTTCATGGACATTCGTAGGTCCTTGGCTCCTGTCCCTTCTGCGATTGGAGCTGGGTCTAATACCCTCATTCATGGTGAGTCTCGGTTTGATCCTGCACTGTTGGGGTTCAGTGCACTGCCTCTCGAACATCAGGAGTTCATGTGTTTAACTATGATGCTCGCGAACATGGAGGACGATATGGTCAAGGTATACCAGGACTTTGCCACCCCTCAGGATATCCTTTTGGATATCCGGAAGACGCAGTCTGATGCCCTTGCCTCTAGAGTCCCTCTCATGCGTATCGAACTTCATAATGCGCACATGGGCCCTTCTGACCGTGTCGATGATTACTTTCGCATGGTTCGCAGTCTGTGCACTGACCTCCGCAGTGCTGGACGTCCTGTCACTCAGCGCCACGCCATGGAAACCATTGTGAATGGGATCCGTTTGATCCGATTTGAATCGCTGCGGATCCAGTACGGTATGATGTTGGCTAACAGACAGGCTGTCGATTACTGGTCTTGTCTGGAGGCATATAGGTCTCTCGACATTTTGAACATTGCTCTCCCCAGGTCCGACTCCAGGCATCCTGGTTGGTCCCGGGACGCTCCCCAGGTTCCTGCCAATGCTGCGATTCAGCGTGGGCAGGGATCTGGTTCTCAGGGTTCCGGTTCCAACAAGCGGCGTCTGGATTGCACATGGGGCCCATGCCTCAGCAAGACGACCCACTCGGAGGATCACTGTTTCACGAAGCATCCGCACCTGCGTAAGACCAAGCCTGGTGCACCGGTTACCAATCCGGTGCCCATGGCCTTGGCCCTTCCAGGTGTGCTTACTCCGCGGCAGCTGGCCTCCTTGCAGGCTCAGATTGATGGGTATGCTTTGGACAAGAAATAGGAGGTACGCTCTCTTCCTTTTCTCTTGCACTGCGAAATTTTCAAATGTCTGCAGCCCGAGCCTGTCTGAGGGTGTCTGGCATGTTGATTCTGGAGCTGGGATGTCAATCACAGGTGATATGTCTTTGTTCACTGTGTTTCATGCTTCTGAGACTGGGCCAGCAGTTAAATTCGGTGATGGTGTGGTTCAACGGTCTGTGGGTCAGGGTTCTATTGTGTTAGGTAGTGATTGGTTACCAACACCAATCACTTTAACCAATGTTCTCTACATCCCACACTGTCCGGTGAACCTCATGTCAGTAAATGCTGTTGCCCATGCTCACAACTGCAAGATTTCTTTTGATAGTCTTAGTTGTACTGCCACACAGGGCTCTTCTGTTCTGTGGTCTTTCCCTGCCTCCAGTGATGGTGTGTACAAGTTTGCATGTAGGCCTTGTCACACCCCTCGTGGCCGTTTGTATGGTGCTGAAGATTATCCAGCTTTTGCTCTTGATGTTGATGAGGATGGTGGAGTTGTGATCCCTACCACTCCTGAATGGTTGTGGCATAGGCGGCTGGGTCACCCTGGCTATGATGCCATGCACAACCTTGTAAGGAAGGGTTTGGTTCAGAACTTACCCCTCACTCTCCAGCAGGTGCAAAGACTGTCTAAGATCCCATGTGATGCTTGTCAGAAGGCAAAGGGAAAACGTATCCCTTTTCCTAAAGAAAGCAAAACTAGGATCCGTGCCCCATTACAACGCCTTCACTTGGACATCATGGGCCATTTAATATTAGGGGCTTGCGTGGGGAGTTTTATTTCTGTGTCTCACTGACCAATACTCTGGCTATGCTGAGGTATTGTGCTTGAGAACCAGGGATGAAGCTCCCTTAGCAGTTCAAACTACCATCCTCAGATGGATGACTCAGCTGCATGGATTTGTTTTCAAGTGTCTTAGGTCTGACAGGGCTAAGGAATTTATAGTGAAGTGGTTCGAGGATTGGTTAGAATCGGTTGGTGCTGTGCATGAATTGTCCATGGCTTACACTGCTCAGCAGAATGCGACTGTGGAAACGGTACAATGGGGTCCTTCAGAACGTAGCTAGGAGCATTCACTTGGAGTCTAAGCTCACTAAGTCCTTCTGGGCCCTATGCCTTCCTCGCCGCGTGTTACCTACGCAACCGGCTGCCTAATCAGGGTGACAAGACTCCTTATGAGTTGTTCTTTTGGGGTTCTACCTGATGTATCGTTATTGCGCGTGTTCGGTTGTGCCCATGCTATGTTACCTTAGTGAATGGGAAGAAGCGCAATAAGCTTGACGAAAGGGCGTTATCTGGTAGACTGGTTGGGTATTCTCTGGTGAGTAAGGGTTATTTTGTTTGGGTTCCGAAGTTGCGCCAGGTGGTAGGGAGTCGTGATGTGCTCTTCTATGAACAGTTTAGCTATAACTGTATCCCTGGGCTCTTTCCCTATGATGGATCTCAGTATTTTTCTCGCACCCCTGCCGCTATCATCGGTAAAGGGCTTGATACTACTGACAATGTCCTGGGCCCTTTACCAACCCCGATTGTTGACCGCTTTACTGGTCATGGGATGACGATGCGTCCCAGGCCAGGTAATGATGGTGCTGTATCGCGTGCGGCGGCATTTGGCCAGGGGGAGTCTGATGTTCCTTCAAGCTCTAATTTATTCGAATCTCAGGGGGTCGCCGGGCCTTCCTCTGCGCCACGTTTCGTCGGTGAAGTCGTAGGATTAGGACAGCCTCGGGTCATAGTGGAACCTAGTACAGGTCCACTGCCCACTAGTCGCCACCCCCCGTCCACCTATTCGGATAGCTCGCGGGAGTTGTTGATCACTTCACCCCTGCTATACCTGGTGGTTTATACCGGACCAGGCATTGCGACGATGTGGCCGTCACAGATGATGTGAGTGATGACCTCGAACACTGGTCCGGGTCAGATACTGCGTATGGCTGGGGTGTTCCAGTGTACCCAGGCTTCGACGATTTAGAGGCAAAGGAGGCCGGCCTTGTTCAACCACGCATGAGTGCTGCGCTGGGGGCTTTATTACCGGTTACTGCTGATACTGCTGATATCCCCGCTGCCCATGTACAAGTACACTGCTTGTACGTGGGGGCTTTTATTTCTACCTCTAACTGAACTCTCTTATAAAGCTGCAATGTTACCTACCAACCCTGACAGAGATCTCTGGCTGCAGGCTATGAAGGATGAGATGGCCTCCCTCCATGCTCATGGCACTTGGGTCCTCACTCCACAGCCTCCTAGGCAGAGGATTCTATCTGGCAGATGGTTATTTGTCAAGAAAACATGGGTCTGATGGTTCTTTGCGTTTTAAAGCTCGTTTTGTAGTTCGTGGTTTTCTGCAACGTCCTGGGCTGGACTACCATGATGTATATGCCCCCGTCTCCTCTAAAGCAGGTCTTCGTGTGCTCCTTGCTGCCATCACTCATAGAAAAATGTTTGTGAGGCAGCTGGACATCAAGACTGCATTCTTGAATGCCAAGCTGGAACCTGGTCTGGACCTGTTCTGTTACCAGCCTGAGGCTTTCATGAACTTGGTCCTGACAATGTTCCCCTTGTGTGCAAGCTGATTAAATCTCTTTATGGTTTGAAGCAGGCACCCAGGGCTTGGAGCAAAGACGTAAAGCAGGTTTTTGGTTGCCCACGGTTTTACCATGTGCAAAGCTGAACCTGCTCTGTATTTCAGGAGGGATTCTACTGGTGGGTGGAGCTATGTCCTGACCTATGTGGATGACTTTATCTGTGCTTTTAGTGAGCTGCATAGGTATGCCTTGCTGATCAAGGCTATGAAGCAGCTGGGTGGGAAGTCAAGGAAATGGGTGTACCTGTCCAGTTCCTTTCATTGGACATGACTTGTACACTTGATTCTGACGGCAGGTGTGTTAAGATCGACCTCTCCCAGCACTCCTACATTGTTGAGCTGGTGGAGCAGTTTGGTCTCACTGCTGCTACCAAGCCCAAGTTTTCAGTTCCCATGTCCAAGTGCACTGTCACTGATCCTCCTGGAGAACCTCTGGCCTCTAATAGCCAGTACCTCTCTCTTGTGGGGGCTTTGCTGTACCTGGCTACCTGCACAAGGCCTGATATTTCTTTAGCTGTTAGCTACCTGTCCAGGTTTTCTGCTCAACCCACTGCCCCCCTGTGGGCTGCAGCCAAGCGCTTGATTTTGTATTTGAGAGAACATTCCCATCTGGGCCTCACTTACACTCACAGCCCTGGTTTCTCTTTTACTGTCTTTAGTGACTCATCCTTTGCTGATGATGGGTCTGACAGGAGATCTCAGACTGGCTATGCTGTGCTTGCTGGAGGCTGCCTTGTGAACTGGATGAGCAAAAGGCAACCCACTGTTGCTGTTAGATCCAGTGAGGCTGAGTATCAGGCCCTGTCTCAGACTGCCAGGGAGGTGCAATGGTTGAAAAAGTTGAGAATTGATCTAGGGCTGCCTTGTGACCTGGTCACCATTCAGGGTGACAACTTGGGGTCCTTGAGCTGGGCCAATGACTGTCAGCTGCTCCCTCGCAACAAGCACATTGATGTCATCCATCACTATATCCAGGAGCTGGTGGAGGATGGCCAGGTGGATGTTGCCTATGTTAACACTAAGGACAACTGTGCTGACCCCTTCACCAAGCCCCTTGATCCTATGGTGTTCTGGCGTTTCATTCGCATGTTTGGAATGACTGCTTCTCCTTAAACCAATTTTTTTGGTTACATGTATTCTATAATTTTGGTTACATGTATTCTGGAATTTTTGGTTACATTTTAAGGTTTCTTTGGTTACATTTAGAGTTTCTTTAAGTTATCATTGATTGGCATTAGGTTCCTATTCCCGGATCGGGTTTTCTATACCGTTGTTACCCGACTTTGATATTTAGTTGTCCTCTTATATCCACTTGGCAATTTTTGGTTCTTTGCCTTGCTTCATACCTTCCCTTACACCCTTCGGGTTTCATTTGAAGTTTCTCTCGAATTTTTTTTTCCGGAGTTCTTTGATTTTTTTTTTTTTAATTTGTTACATATAGTTTCTATGTCACCAGTGCCATAGGTGGAGTAGTACTATTGTATGTCACCTGTGTCATAGGTGGAGTATCAGCATGTATAGCGGTGCTCTCACGCGTTTTATGACTTGGTGACTACTTATGTACTCCCTTAGAACTATCGGCTCTCCTGAGCCAGCTTCCCGTGGGACTGAGTCATCTTGAGATGACTCAGTGGCAGCTTCCTGTCACCTACGTCTCCGGTCTGATCTGTACCCTGTTAGGTTCCTGTCTACCGCCTCCTTTCACCACAGGTGCCCCTTTATGGGTCTCCTGTGTCTGTAACGTTATCCTTGTCTCCGTGTATAGATTGGTGCGTCTGTTCCGCTGCTTTAATCTACTGTCCACTCTACTGGAGTGATTTCAAGCTGATACTCATCACTCTATACGGTAGCTAGCATGCATGTTAACAACAACTTATACGCATTAGGCAAGAAGTAAGAATATGAATGAGGTGCTGCAAGATACGAGTCTGCAGGCCAGGCTTCGAAGAAAGAGTGCTGAAGTGGGGCTGGTTACACAAATTAAAGGGGCCCATGAATTGGTCCATTGGTACAACTTGTGTGGGTAAATTCTGCCTAGGCTGGTAATCCAGCACACCTCTGGCCATGAACCGAATTGTTACATGGTTTCAATATGGCTAGGAACCTAATTTGAAGTGGAGCAAGGTAGGGGGACGTAGGGCCCTTGGCAGCCATTGCAGGGGATGCGGCCACAAGGCGAGCAGGGTTCAGCGGCAGGGGTGGCAACGGGGGCAGCAGACACAGGCCAGGCCGGGCCAGGCCTGGGCGGGCCTGGGGCGGTCTGTGGGGCGGGGCGGGCAGCAGCAGTGACGACAGCGGGCTGTAGCATGGCCTCGTATGCGGAGCGGATGCAAGCAATCAACTGTCAGATGCAACCAATAGCTCGGCGATGGCGACACCATGCCCAAGGGAGCTCGCAGCCCGGGTGAAAACCACATGTCAACATGGCTCCCACCGATAGCCCCCATTTAATACCCAAAGGAGCCCACGGCGTTCCTCTCGCACTTGAGCAAGAAGCGAGCTTAAGCGGTGTCGATTCGAGCGATATGTGTGGACATGTACCCGATACCCCGTTAATTCACTTTTTACTGGGGACACCACAGCCTTTCGCGCGGCATCCTAAACTAAGAGTATGCGCTTCTTATCCATGCTGAGCAATAATCGGGCGTTTTAGCTGTGCATAGCTCGAATGAAGGGTCGCCCAAGGAACACAAACGTACGTTTTGCGAACCAAAGCCTGTTGCGGGACGCCCTAAGGGACGAGCTTGCGATTCTTTTTCAGGTGGAACAAGAAGGGGGCGTTGAAGCTGTTCGTAGCTGCGAACCATGGGGCGTCCAAGGAGACACAAACGTACCTGTACAGCAGGTCAGGGGTTGGAGTTGGACCGGCCATTTGCAGAGGCACGGCACGTCCTGGGCTGCGCTGGAGATCATCGCCATTGTTTTTCCAGCTGTTTGTTCCGACCCTCCTCCCTCCCTCGCCCCTAACTTGCATGCGCCCCTCTCTATCCTCGCTCCTCTTTACTTCATCCTCCATTATCGTACATCCTCCATCCTTCTGTCCTAGCTGCTGAAAAGGATGGATGGAAAGGTGCATGCTGCCTATCCTACCTAGAATGGAGCTGCTGCTGCTGCATGGGTCGCGTAGACTTTGCTACAATGCTAGGCTTCGCCTTCATAGCATAGTCTACCAGCCTCCTCGATACACAGCTCAACCAATGTGGGCATAGTAAACTGCTGCATGGGGGAGAACTAACACTGCTGCGCCACACTACTCTTGAGTTCAGCAGGCCATCACAAATGTGCTGTGCCTCGCACAGCATGCCTTTGTTTCGTATCAGCCAGGTGAGTCCTCATGTTCCACTTTGTGGGGACACACACTGATACACATATAGCTCCGGAACCAATACCAAGTTGGCGAACTTACTACCCGTCGCAATCCAATATTTCCCCCTCATGAGCTTGTGTGGATGCACTGCCTACCCCCCCCCCCCCCCCCCCCCCCACACACACACCACACACACACACCACACACACACACACCACACACTCACACACTCACATACGCGCACTCACTCACTACCCACCACTCCCCCCATCCCCAGGAGCAAAGGCACGAATGAATGTATTCTTACAAATTATAGATAAAACCGTGTAAACAGTATTCTATTTGTCGTTTAATTAAAGATACAACCATGTAACAAGTCCATCGCTTTGCCGACTTGAAAGGGAAGCTGCCTAGAAGATACAACCATGTAACAAGTCAATCGCTACGCAGACTTGAAAGGCAAGCTGCCTAGAAGATACTACGTGCAGCCCATAGCTTTTATTTATTTGGTGGGGCGTGGTATTAAGGAAAACCATCGTTAATAGGTCGAGTACGGGCTTCTACTTTACCAGGACAAAGCTACCATGGCGGTTGACAGTGACCGCTAACACTAAAGCGCACCCAGAGGGATTCAAACCCCGCATCTTAGTCGTTTCAAATTCGTCTGCCCCCCCCCCCCCCCCCCCCCCCCCCATCACAGGGGGGGACCATGAAGATATCCTTAT
>JAJSRW010001650.1:0-2500 GCA_022414725.1 Microglena sp. YARC | reverse complement strand
TCTATGCTTTTGCTCCCTCTGAAATCCGGTTCCTGAGCGGGTGTTTTCAGTTTCAGCTCTAACTGCTCCCGCTTGGTTCGTTTCGGTTTCAAAAAGCGCGACGAAGGGCGCTCCAGCTCCTGGAGCATCTGTGTAACTGGGACTAAGCTCTCAGACTGGGGAATTGAGGTGGGTGGGGGGGGATGGTGGTGAGTGGTGTGGGGTGTGGGGTTGGGGGGGACGGCTTGTTCGGTTTTGAAAGAAAAAAAGAAGAAATCAACTATAGTAGAGAGTAGACTGAAGAAGAAAACAATCACAATGAAGTGTGTCCAGCTCTTGGAGCATCGGTGTTACTGGGACTATGCTCTCAGACTGGGAAAAGAGCGTGGGGGGTGGTTGGTGGTGGTTGGTGGTGGGGAGGTGGTTGGTGGCTCCTTCAGTTCCAAAAAAATAAAATCCCGACAAGTGCGTCCACCTCCTGGAGCATCTGTGTAACTGTGACTAAGCTCTCAGAGCTGGGAACCAGAGGGTGGGGTAGGTGGGTGGGGGGAGTGTGGTGGTGGTTGGTGGTGGCTGGTGGCTAGTTCGGGTATGATAAGAAAACAAATGGTGAGGAAAATAAAAAAATATCGACCAACTCAACCATAAAGTGCGTAACAACCCCGAGCATTCATGAGTAACTGGGACAGCTCTCAGACTGGGAACAGAGGGTGGGTCGCTGTTGTGTGTGGTGTGTGTGTGTGTGTGTGTGTGTGTGTGTGGGGGGGGGGGGGGGGGGGCTCGTTTCGGGTATGATAAGAAACAAATGGTGAGGAAAACTAAAAAAATCTCGAACGACCAACCTCAACATGAAGGGCGTCGACTCCCGGAGCAATCTGAGTAACTGGGACTAAAGCTCTTAGACTGGGAAAAGAGTTAAAAAACCCCATAAATAACACAAGTAAAAAGAAAATTACTAAGAGAAAACAAAGGTGGTTGGTGTTGGTGTTGGTGTTGGGGTGGGTGGTTGGGGGCTCGTTTGGTAAAAAAAAAAAACGAAGTGCGTTCCAGCTCCTGGAGCACTGTGGATCTCTCTCAAGCCTGCCCCCCGCCCCCCCCGCACCCCCCTTCACTCACTCACCCTGTCACCTGAGTTAGCTCTGTCTCTAGCTTGAAATCTTCTTTCCTTGAACACCTGACAACGCTCGCCATGTTGCATGTAGTGTTCTCAATCCTGCCAATTGAGGCTGTCACCTGGGACCTGAGGCTGTCACCTGGGACCTGAGGCTCACAGCATCTGTCTCAGCCTCTGGATCTCCTTTTCCTTCAAAATGAGGATTAAGAAATACAAAATAATTTTATTTTAAATAAAATTAAATAAAATGTCCCGTAAAAAAAACATAATTTCAAAATAAAACAATATACACTAAATAATAAATACAGACAGACACTTACGGGGGCAGCCCCACTGTGGCCCCATTGGCTGTCACCTGAGACAGCATCTGTCTCAACCTCTGGATCCCTTTTCCTTCAACACGAGGATTAACAAAATAAAATTTTTTATTTTTACAAAATAAATAAAATGTAAAAAAACATAAATTCCAATAAATACATATACTATATAAATAAATAAATACAGACACCTTAAACCGGGGGCAGCCACGTGGTTCCATTGCTGTCACTTGGACAGCATCTGTCTCAACCTTTGAATCTCCTTTTCCTTCAGCACCAACACGCTCGCCATGTCACGTGTGGTGTTCACAATGGGGTTGTTGTTGAGGTTTGAGATGCGATCGGCAAACTTTAGGGTGGAGCAGCTTCGCAAAAGCATCGACTGAGGGGATATGGTGGCGATGATGGTGTGGGCGCAATTTCCAACCTAGAGAATCCTACAGGGGGGAGGTGGAGGTGGTGGTGGTGAGGGGTCAGGGTTGATGGTGTGGTGGGGGTGGGGTGCAATTGGGTTGTTTGTTGAAGGTTTTGAGATGCGATTAGGCGAACTTAGGGTGAGCAACTCTGTCAAAGGCATCGACTGAAGGAGAGGATGGTGGCGATGATCGGTGGGTGCAAGCAATTGCCCTAGAGAGTCCTGTGAGGGTGTGGAGTTGGGAGGGTTTAGGGGGTGGTGGTGTGGTGTAGTGTGTGTGGTGTGGTGTAGTGTGGTGTGGTGTAGGGTGGGGTGTGGTAGGTGGTGTGGTGTGGGGTAGGGTAGGGGAGGGTAGGGTTGGCGAGTAGCGGGGGGTGGGGTGGGTGGGGTGCATTGGGTTGATGTTTGAGGTTTGAGAATGGCAGATCGGCGAACTTCAGGGTGGAGCAATGCTTCTTGTCAAAATGGCCATCCACTCGAGGAGGAGATGGTGGCGATGATGGTGGGTGCGGCAAATATTGCCACTTAGAGAGTCCTGTGAGGGTGGTGGAGGGGTTGGAGGGTCCAGGGTTTTTAGGGGTGGTGTGGGTGTCGTGTGTCGTGTGTGTTGGTGTGGGGTAGGGTGGGGTGTGGGTGGGGTAAGAGGGTGGTGTGGTGTGGTGTGGTGTGGTGTGG
>JAJSRW010000108.1:0-35175 GCA_022414725.1 Microglena sp. YARC | reverse complement strand
CGTAAGGTGTGGGTGATTGGTATGATTTGGAGTACGGATCTGGCCTATGATTGAAGAGTTGGGGTGATGTTGGATACTGACTTTGCTGATTAACGGTGATTCGTGCTATGTCCTGGATCCTTGGAATTAAGAAGGGCGTGTATGGTACGTAGGGTTTGAAATTGCGGTTGGATTAAGGCTTACTAAAATAAATGGTTAGTGATTGAGCCGGGCTGCGAAAGGAACGTACTAAAGGTCCTGCTCCATTACGGTATTTGAATCGATTTGGAATCTGAGCCGCGAATTCGGTTCTGGTCACATGCATTCCTAATTATCTGTATCTTCAATATCTTACGGTGCTGTTAAAACTATATAAATTATATTGGAATCATTAAATAGACATTTGGAACATTAAAAATTGTATATTGAGTTTGTTAGGTCTGTCTCATTGAAACTCTGACGACCGACCACACGATCATCGAGATTGCTATCATAACAGGTTAAACTAATAATGAATTGTAAATGAATTACAGCATTTACATGCGCTATACAATCGACAAATTTCAGAGCTTTAGAGATAAAAAGAGCGTCTAATATCATATGGAGCTGACGCCAAACGAAATGTTAAAAACTGCGGGAATACAGTTAAATTGGGTCAAGTAGTGTTACGTATTAGAAATATAGTACAGAGCTGGTTAAAAGTGTGTACGTGTAAATTTGAATGGAATTGCTAAGAGGCCAGGTAGAGTGGAGAAGGCAATAGCGTCTAGAACAGCAGACATATGTCTAGGGTCCAATAGCACAGGCCGACTATGCAGATTATTTCTTCGTGCAAAATTCTTTTTCGAGATAACCTAGTATCCATTTCACTAACCTCAGACAGTTACGGTGAGAAATGAGACGATACGACAGCAGCAGAGAATTATCCCACAAGTCGTGTCATACACACAATTTGATACATCAATTTAAAACTGTTACACTGTACTATGTATCCAGTATTATTACATATTGTTGTATTTTAAATCTGATTAGACAATTAAAAAAGGATAAGTGTCATATTATGAATGATAAAGTATCATGTAAGTTGATTATAATCATAATATATATTGATTATCATGCTTCAATTTGGATAATCGATGCATTTAAATTTGTGAGTATGCATGCTGAGTCCGATAATTTGTTTATACACTGTTATGTATTTGATATCATAACTGCTTCATCGAATACAATAGAATCATTTGATATACAGCTTAATTTGTATAGCTGCTTAATTTGTTATAGCACGCCGTATGTAATCAGCAGCTTAAGATTTGATAATACTCTAATAATTTGATATACCAGTAGTCAATTGAATATTAAAACTCAGCTAATTTGATTACCCACTAATTTCTGATAATACATGCTCCAATTTGTGTTTTTAGCGAAACTCAGGAGGATCATGACAGCAAAGAGGATAGACGCATCCGCCAGGGTATCACTGGTATCTCCATGACGTAACTGTGTAGGGTTGATTACTAGGTTAAGAGAGCGGGTATACCCAGTCGTGCGCGGCCGCGGATTTGCGCCACACTTTTTGAGCCCCGGATATCTGCGCTTTTTGGGGCTAGTGGCTGCGTGGCCGCAGTGTGCAGTTTTGCGCTTATAATCTTTGCACTAACAGGCTGAAATATAATTTTGCTTAGATGGCTTTATAGCGGTGGATGAATTTGAGTTTTAGCCAAATGTAGGTACAGGTAAAGTTCACCAAATTTTATTAGATTTGTATTGGGAATTATGATTCTGGTCAGATATTGAGTGATTGTGAGGGCAAGTGGAGGTTTTTGTTGGGCTGGGTTGAGCGTACCCCGTGGTCAGAAAGTGTGGGACCATGAACCGCAGGCGGCATAAGCAGATAATAGCGAACTTCACAATGGTGCAAAACCAATTCTATAGGTCATTGAGGTCTTTTTTAGTAACCCAAAATAAATGTTCGTGGAGTCAGTTCTATCCATATACTATCGGCCGTTTATATTGTCAGATCGATTTTCGGGGTGAAACCAACCAGCGGTCACTTCGATTTGGGGTCGGAGGCCTCAAGTCTTTAAGAGAGCGGGCTGCATTGGTATTTCCCGTATTGCTATCGAAAGTGGTAGAAATCTGTAATAGAAATGAAGTCTTGCGACCAGGATGGAGTTCGGTGATGGATTATTTGAATAAGTTGATCCGTAATAGGTATGTGCAGGCAGACGAGATAGGGAAGCCCAACTGTGTCCAGTCTAAGAGAGTGTAAATGTCATCGCAGTTGCCAGGCGTGGGCATACGGCTAGCCGAGTGCCACAGGGGCAGGTCGGGTGTCGCGTAGCCATCGTGTGCCGTCGATCAGTCGGTGCATAGGGGTTGGCTATGGCGTGGTCGGTCGCGTGCCAGCGAGACAACGATAGGCTAGTCCGGATAGAGATGCCACAGTGGCCACTCGCGATCGCACAGGTTCAGGTCTCTGAGAGTTAAAGATACCATCGCGTACTGGCAGACAATGTGTAGGTATTAAAAAATAAATGTAGTGACAGTAGCTAGGAAGCAGCCTCATGTTTTGTATGAATGATTAAGCTTCTGAAAGAAAAGATAGTATTAACAATGATATTTTTCCCCAGCTTAGAAGCAAAATGATTCCTGTCCTAAACTGATGTTAGCATCAGAATGGATTTATGTACCTGGTTTAGTCATAAATATTATAAGTAGTTTGGATCAGAGAGGATTGGCAGTTTATTGAAAGATATTCTTGGTAGTTTGATTTGATGATAGATTGAATTCTGGTACTCTATTTATACGCGCATATAAGGCTGCATCATGTTTGAATTGATTTGAATAACCAGGAAAACGGCACGCAGGTATTTGGCCGGATGCATGTAACAAGTTCAGTAGCTCCTCAGTTGCGTGTGTGGTGTACGGTTCGCGGAGCCGCAGATACCGAGTGGGCTGCCATCTGTGGAGATTTGGGACACGGATTGCCAGCTCAGCATCGATGGATTGTAGCCTGCACTCCTACCAATGCTCCGCTACAAGGGCCGGGGATGAATCATGAGGAAAGATGCTACTTCTTTTATTTTTTGATGATTGATTTTGTTTTTGATTTGTTAAGGTTTACTTTTTCTGTAATGATTATTATACTGCTGCGCAGAAAGATTATTTACTGCTGGCGCTGCCAGAAGAGTTTTTTTTGTGAATAAAGCGGCGGCAGCTTATTGCGACTGGCTGGAGCAGTGTATCCAGTTAAATCAGTTTAAGGGTGTGGATGAGGGAGCTGAAACTAGAGCTGTCGTAGACTTTTTCGTGCGACACGTTGCAAGTTGTAGCGATCTCGGTGCGACCAGCAGTGCAGCGCGGCTAGCCCCAAATGAAAACAACATATAGCGCCGGGGGAAGTGGAAGTGGTGGGGGGCATTTAGGGGGGGGTAAAGTTGGACCATTCGCGTGCGAGCAGTGACGAATGGGACGCTTCGCAAAAGAGTGTCAAGTACAAGTCAGTGGGGTGAGAGGTAGGGCTGTACCTGATCAGCTGCTACCTAGAACATCTTGTTTTGCTATCGTGGACGGGGTCGCAAATTTGAGCGTACCCTGGTGGAACGCGATGGCGGCGCGCAATCCCCAAAGTTGACGCGGAGCTGGAGGGGTTGTGTATTGTGTTGGTTGTGTTGTGTTGGTTGGTTGCGGGGCAATGTTGTGACTGTTTGCGCAGACCCATTGCGTGCCATGCGCGAGCAATGTGCGATTGCTTGCAGCATGAATATGTTATATGTGTACAAGTTCAAGTTATGGTGGAAGAGGAGGCTGCGCACAGTTGCTTTCTGAGAACATAGTTTTTACATGGAGCAGGCTGAATTGGGTAGAGGAGGAGAAGTATTACTCTATTAAAGATAATATTATATAAGTCTGAAAAGTATAAGATGAATTACCCAGGTAATAGAAAGTCAATCTCCAGACAGTTATAAAATTAGATTTAAACTGTATAAATTACAATAAGCGTATAACATAATAGTAAATCATTATATATATTTAGATATTCATAACCTTGCTATGAGCAGTTTAGTAGGAGGGGATGGAGGACGTAGCTGGATCATGGACGGGCTGATACAGTGTTTGTGTTTCTAATTGAAGTTGGTGTTTATTTTCCTAGCTTATGGTTTATGGCCTCTCGCGGGACGAAATCGCCGTTTTAGTGTTTCTGTGAGCTTTTTATAGTTTTTGGTAGCATTTTTCAGGCAATTGGGGCAAAAATAAAGTTTTTTTTTGCTTTTTAATCGATGGTTCTGCTAAAAGGGGTAAATTAGCGTCCGGGCTTATGGAAATAAATACTGGCTGATGGAGTACTTTAAGGACCAAGAGAGGCTAAGGGGGGAGGGAGGAGTGACGGTTGTTTGTGTGTTTGCTTTACGTGTGTTGTGTTGTGTGTGTGTTGTGTGTGTTTGCGTGGTGCCATACCTTCCAATTCCCTCACCCCAATACACCAAAGTACTCAGACAACCCACACCGGCATACGACACACAACAACACACTGCGCCCAGTACCTGCAGGCCTCCCTGTTACTCCTTATTGCGATGACTGATGTTATTATCATTCTCATCCTCGCACGCTGAATAGCACCCACGCACCACACCCCACCACCAGTCGCCCGAACCCTCCACAGCACAAGTGCACCAACATACCCCAAGTACTGCAAGGTCTATTAAAGCCACGTATCCGATGATCATGTTTCCTAATAACGTATCTCATCCACCCACGCTGGATCGCCGACTCCCCCACACACAACACCACTACACACCCTGAAGCAACGCCAACCAACCAGACGCAGTGCACACCAACTACGCCCCACGTAGCTGCCAGCCTCTGTTACCAAGTTAGATGGCTCATTTCCTATCCATTCATCCTTCCCACGCGTGAAGGCCGTGCTTGTGGCTGCTGCTGGCTCTAGAGGAGGCATGCCACTGCTGGGTCCAGCGTCAGCGTGCGAGCTTCAGAGGAGGCATGCCCACTGCTGGGTAGCGATGCAGCGTGCGAGCTTCAGAGAGGCATTGCCCATTGTGGGTCCCGCGAGTGACCCAGCCGTGCGAGCTTCAGAGGTAGGCATGCCACATGCTGGTTCACCATTGAAGCCAGCCGTGCGAAGCTTCAGAGGAGGCATGTATCGCCTACTGTTGGTTCAGCAATGCCAGCCCGTGCCAGCTTCAGAGGAGGCATGCCCGCCTGACAACCCTGTCCACACTTTGCGATGTACACAATTCTGTAGGCAGTACCGTCAGCAGCCGAAGCTGTACTGTCGCTACCAGCCAAAGCTGTACCTCTAGTGCGCATGCTACACTGGGTACCAGCAGCAGTTGGGAGGAAGCCTAAACTGTCCACTGAGTGACTCAAAGAGTGACGCATACCAAGCAGCAGCCCTGGCTCCGGACAGCGAGTGAGGACTGCTGGCGCCATGTGCTCAGAGGGGAGGCTCAAATCGATGAGCCCTGGCCGGAATCTAGCGAAGTGATTGCCCCCTAACGCTGTGTTTGCTCGCGTTACTGCAGCTGCTCCTGCTGCCTGGTACTGTTGCCGGTGATGAGGCATGGATGCGCTCTGGGGCACCAGGGGACAATTTCTATTAGTCTAGTAGAGACGCGTCCCAATCTGCTCCCCCCCACTCATTGCCTCCTGTATTGCCGACGAGCGCTGAGCCAGCTGTCCCATGGTCTCTACCCGAGCTGCAAGTACGACCGACAGGAGCTCGTCTGGCTTAAGTACTGTACGTGAGGCGGCCCCCGTCGTTCTGTAACGGCCTGCCTCCAGGGAAGTGTCCTTGGGGGGACCCAAGGTGGGGCGCAGCCCCCTGTGAGCGCCCTCTCTAGTAGGTGTTGGGGCCCTGTGGGCAATGCACTAAGCAGAGCTGGCCTGGGCATCGTGTGAGGGTGAACCTAGGGATCCAGAGGTTTTCTGCGGGAAAAGCCACTAGCAGAGGCTGGAATCGTAGTGAAACGTAGAACCTTGGGAATCTTGGGGTTTTCTGCGGGAAAAGCCACTAGCAGAAGCTGGACTCGTGTGATGTGCAACTTGGGATCCTGAGGTTTGGGTCTCGAGAGAAGGCTATTCCGTCGTTGAACGGCTGGTGGGCGTGGTTTTGGCCTTACTGGGAGGCGTATGGGGGCTTTAGGACGCTAGGTCGGCTTGAAGTAACCCAACGGCCCTGTTTGGAGCGCAATGAGGGTGAGTGCTTGTTTAGGAATATACAAGTGCGTGATGGGGGGGAGCTTGTTTAGGTTGTGATGCAATGGGGGGAGGAGCTTCATTAGGAATATGAGAGCGTTAGGGGGAGATAGCTTGTCTAGGTGATGTACACGTAGGGGGGGGAGCTTGTTTAGGAGATACAGTGCATGAGGGGGGGAAGCTTGTTAAGGTGATAATGCATGAGGGGGCGGAGGAGCAGTTCATGTAGGTAATATAGTGCGTTAGGGGGGGAAGCTTGTCTAAGTGAGTAGATGCGTTTGAATCGTTAGGGGGGGAGCTTGTATAGGAGATACGAGTGTGTGATGGGGGGAGGAGCTTGTTTAGGTGATATAACGCATGAGGGGGAGGAGCTTCAGTTAGGATGATTGAGTGTGTTAGGGGGGGAAGCTTGTCTAAGTGATATATGCGTTAGGGGGGAGCTTGTTTAGGAGATACGAGTGCGTGAGGGGGGGGGGCTTGTTTAGGTGATTATAACGCATGAGGGGGAGGAGCTTCTTTAGGAGATGTACGAGTGCGTGAGGGGGGGAAGCTTGTTTGAGGTGATATTAAGCATCCCGGGGGGAGGAGCTGTTTGGGAGATACCAAGTGCGGTGAGGGGGAAGCTTGTTTAGGAGATTACGGCGCATGAGGGTGAGTACTTGTTTAGGAGAGTACAAGTGCATGAGCGGGGGAAGCTTGTTTAGGAGATACGAGCGCATGAGGGTGACCCAAGTACTTGTTTAAGGAGATACAAGTGCATGAGGGGGGGGAAGCTTGTTTAGGAGATACGAGCGCATGAGGGTGAGTAACTTGTGTTAGGGAGATACAAGTGCATGAGGGGGGGGAACAGCTTGTTTAGGATATACGAGCGCGATGAGGGTGAGTACTTGTTTAGGAGATACAAGTGCATTGAGGGGGGGGAAGCTTGTTTAGGAACAGATACGAAGCACATGAGGGTGAGTACTTGTTTAGGAGATACAAGTGCATGAGGGGGGGAAGCTTGTTTAGGAGACACGAGTGAGAGAGGGTGAGTACTTGTTTAGGAGATACAAGTGCATGAGGGGGGGAAGCTTGTTTAGGAGACACGATTGAGTGAGGGTGAGTACTTGTTTAGGAGATACAAGTGCATGAGGGGGGGAAAGCTTGTTTAGGAGACACGAGTGAGTGAGGGTGAGTACTTGTTTAGGAGATACAAGTGCCATGAGGGGGGAAGCTTGTTTAGGAGACACGAGTGAGTTGAGGGTGAGTACTTGTTTAGGAGATACAAGTGCATGAGGGGGGGAAGCTTGTTTAGGAGATACGAGCGCATGAGGGTGAGTACTTGTTTAGGAGATACAAGTGCATGAGGGGGGAAGCTTGTTTAGGAGATACGAGCGCATGAGGGTGAGTACTTGTTTAGGAGATACAAGTGCATGAGGGGGGGAAGCTTGTTAGGAGATACAAGTGCATGAGGGGGGGAAGCTTGTTTAGGAGACACGAGTGAGTGAGGGTGAGTACTTGTTTAGGTTTATAATACATGTGGGTGTGGAGCTTGTTTAGGACCTGGGGTGGGGGGGAGGGGGCAGATGAGCTAAGTTTTTTGTGGTGCCAGGGTACTTCATTGACCAAATTGGCCAGCGCTTTAGCATACTTGAAAAAATAAAAATTGCGCTTTGTAGTGCAAAAAGCGCAAAAAATGCTTGCTGCGCCCGCAATATACAATAGGTTCAAGACAAATCCCCCTCCCCGCCCCCGCCTGCTTGATATGTAAGTTGATTACATATTTACCCCCACCACCACCACCCACCCACACCATCCCTACCCCCACACACCACCCCTAACCCGCACCACCCCTAACCCCGCTCACCACCCCTTATCCTACTGCTCCCCTCCCCTCCCCGCACCAACCGTACTCCCCTCCCCCCCCCACCCCCCACCCCTACCCGCTCACCCCCTCTAACCCCACCGCTCCCTACCCTCCCCTACCCCGCACCAACCGTACTCCCCCCACACACACACACCCCTGCTCACAGACACGCATCTCTCTTGACACCATAGGCAGTCCCTCCTGCAAGAGTATCCCGATGAGCTTGCCCTGATGTGCAAGGGTTTTGAAGAAATAGTTACCCCACCCACCCACGCACACCCTACCCCCTACCCTCTACCCCCACTCCCACCCCACACACCTACCCCCACCCCCACCCCCCTGCTCACAGACACGCACCTCTCTTGACACCAGAGGCGGTCCCTCCTGCAAGAGTATCCGATGAGCTTGCCCCGCGAGCTGCATGCAGCACAAGTGATAAATACATAAATAAATAAATAAATGATCAGCTTGCCACGTCATAAATGATAAGCTTGCCCCGTGATAAATGAATAAATGATGAGCTTGCCCTGCGAGCTGCATGCAGCACGAGTGATAAAAACATACATAAATAAATGATCACCTTGCCCCGTGATAAATGATGAGCTTGCCCCGTGATAAATGAATAAATGATGAGCTTGCCCTGCGAGCTGCATGCAGCACAAGTGATAAAAACATACATAAATAAATGATCAGCTTGCCCCGTGATAAATGATGAGCTTGCCCCGTGATAAATGAATAAATGATGAGCTTGCCCTGGGAGCTGCATGCAGCACAAGTGATAAAAACATACATAAATAAATGATGAGCTTGCCCCGTGATAAATGATGAGCTTGCCCCGTAATAAAAAAATAAATAATGAGCTTGCCCGGGGAGCTGCATGCAGCACATGTGATACATAAATAAATAAATAAATTACAAGCTTGCCTCCTGATACATGATAAGCTTGCCCGGTGATAAATGAAGAAATGATGAGCTTGTCCCGCGAGCTGCATGCAGCACACGGTATACATACATAAATAAATAAATAAATAAATAAATAAATAAATAAATAAATAAATAAATGAATAAATAAATTACAAGCTTGCCTCGTGATAAATGATAAGCTTGCCCCGTCCTAGATGAATAAATAATGAGCTTGCCCCGCGAGCTGCATGCAGCACATGTGATAAATAAATAGATAAATAAATAAATAAATAAAGAAAGAAAGAAAGAAAGAAAGAAAGAAAAAAACAATTAAAAACAAATACATACATACATACATAAATAATTACAAGCTTGCCCTGTGATAAATGATAAGCTTGCCACGTGAGAAATGGATAAATGATAAGCTTGACATGCGAGCTGCATGTAGCACATGTGATAAATAAATAGTGCACCTTATTACGAGGCATGAGGTTGAGGGGGCCAGCCTGTTTGCTTGCACTGGGGGGCAACCACTGTTGAAAGCCATGGGTATGTAATGAAATATATAGTTTGCCTTATTACGAGGCATGAGGTTGAGGGGGCCAGCCTGTTTGCTTGCACTGGGGGGCAACCACCGTTGAAAGCCATGGGTATGTAATGAAATAAATAGTTTGCCTTATTACGAGGCATGAGGTTGAGGGGGCCAGCCCGTTTGCTTACACTGGGGGCAACCACCAAAGCACATGTGTAAACGAAAGAACACAGCTTTGGGATGACATTTGCACGGACTTGGTATTGAGTTGGAATGAAGTTGGCATTGGTATGCAAGTTTCGGTGTAGAGGTATCGGTATGGAGTTGGTATTGGTATGGAAGTTTCGGTATAGAGGTATCGGTATGGAGTTGGTATTGGTATGGAAGTTTCGGTATAGAGGTATCGGTATGGAGTTGGTATTGGTATGGAAGTTTCGGTATGGAGGTATCGGTACGGAGTTGGTATTGGTATGGAAGTTTCGGTATAGAGGTATCGGTATGGAGTTGGTATTGGTATGGAAGTTTCGGTATAGAGGTATCGGTATGGAGTTGGTATTGGTATGGAAGTTTCGGTATAGAGGTATCGGTATGGAGTTGGTATTGGTATGGAAGTTTCGGTATAGAGGTATCGGTACGGAGTTGGTATTGGTATGGAAGTTTCGGTATAGAGGTATCGGTACGGAGTTGGTATTGGTATGGAAGTTTCGGCATAGAGGTATCGGTATGGAAGTATTGGTATGGAAGTTTCGGTATAGAGGTATCGGTATGGAGTTGGAGTTGATATCGGCATGGAGTTGGTATTGGTATGGAAGTTTCGGTATAGAGGTATCGGTATGGAGTTGGAGTTGATATCGGCATGGAGTTGGTATTGGTATTGGCATGGAGATGGTATTGAGTTAGAATGGAGTTGGTATTGGTATGGAAGTTTCGGTATAGAGGTATCGGTATGGAATTGGAGTTGATATCGGCATAGAGTTGGTATTGGTATTGGCATGGAGATGGTATTGAGTTGGAGGTGGTATTGGTATGGAGTTGGAGTTAATATTGGCATGGAGTTGGTATTGGTATGGAGGTACTGGTATAGAAGTAATGGTATAAAGTTGGATTTGGTATTGAGTTGGTATGGAGTTGTTATTGATATTGGCATGAAGTTGATATTGGTATGGAGTTGGAGATAGTATTGAGTTGGTATGGACTTGGAGATGGTATGGGGTTGTGATCAGTTGTGGAAATGTGATCAGTTGTGGAAAAGTGATCAGATGTGGAAATGTGATCAGTTGTGGAAATGTGATCAGTTGTGGAAAAGTGATCAGATGTGGAAATGTGATCAGTTGTGGAAATGTGATGAGTTGTGGAAAAGTGATCAGATGTGGAAATGTGATCAGTTGTGGAAATGTGATGAGTTGTGGAAAAGTGATCAGATGTGGAAATGTGATCAGTTGTGAAAATGTGATAAATTTTGGAAATGTGATCAGTTATGGAAATGTGATCATTTGTGGAAATGTAATCAGTTATGTAGAGGTGACCAGTTTGTATCACACAATATCACACAACCGCCACGTATGTGCACGCTTGCACGACCACACGACCTCACACATTCACATGCACACACACGAAGGACCCTCCGTCGTGGCTTGGCTCATTACATACCTGAGCGATTGACACCCAGGCTGTCACACACAAAACACATCGTGGCTTGGCTCATTACATACCTGAGCGATTGACACCCAGGCTGTCACACACAAAACACACACAATAACAAACACACAATAACAGACAGACACCATGACAGATAGACACGATAACACAAACAAACACAACAAGAGACAGACATGATAACACACACAATAACAAACACACAATAACAGACAGACACGATGACAGATAGACACAATAACACAAACAAACACAAGAGACAGACATGAAAACACACACAATAACAAACACACAATAACAGACAGGCACGATAACACACACACAATAACTGACAGACACGATAACACACAAACTCAAAATAACAGACAAACACGATAACACACACCATAACAGACAGACATGATAACACACACACACACGATAACTCACATGCAATAACAGACAGACACGATAACACATAAAATAACAGACAGACACAACATAACACACCATAACCTGCCATAACACACAAAAAATGCATTCATAATGCATTGAATGGTGTTGTTGCTGCCAGACAAAAATCAGGTGGATACACACACACACACGAGCCAACACAACCACCATACTATCTCTGCTGCCTACCTCTCATGGTGGCTCCTCTGAACCCTGCCGAGCTCTCCCCAGTTCCCCCATTTCTACCAACGTAATTCGACTCCATGTGTCGGGAGGTTCAGGCAGCGCTACTGCTCGGTGCTCAGAGATATCATCGCGCAGGAAAGAGCTACCGGGGGAGAGAATGGAGGAAGCCCACGGGTGGCGTGGCTCTGGCGCAGCAGTTAAAGAAATACTCGAGCGCGCGAAAGTGGAGGGCAAGTGAATTAGCGCGGACTGTCAAGTTGCGTAATGTCGGAAGGTAGGAAAGCGAATTATGTTTGAACGCTCGAGCTTATTGGTAACCAAGAGGTGTTCAGGTGTTCAGGTGTTTCGGGTTGTTGGGGGTGTTCAGGCTATCTGACTCGTGCGCGTCCACCGCGTTCAATGAATGGTGCACAGTGACGAAAGTAGCGAGAAATATGAAATCGCGCTGTTCGAGGCAGTTTTCACATTCGACAAGCCCGAGAAAATGGGGAATGAGTCGGGCGGTCTTCTGACGAGACGTGTATTCTTGTACCTGAGAAGAGTGTGTGAGACATCGATGGCAGTACAGTGGTTAGTTGGAGTTCCTCTTGTGCGCCTGCACCCAGGTTCCTGCCCCTGCCCCTGTCTGTCTGGGTCAGGGGTTGCACAGCCCCCCACCCCTTGGCTTGCAGGAATGCAGGCTAAAGCAGAATGCTTTTGACAAACCTTTTGTTCGTTTGAAAGGATTTTCACCTCAGTTTCCACTATGGTGTCGAACTAGCGGTTACATGATTATACATTCATTCAATTATTTCCCCCTTTAACTACAAATAGTATCCCAAGCCTTTGAAGTCCTTCAACTGTCAGCATCTACAAATTCGCACGGGAGGACTTGGAACTGGAGAGAGGTGGACAGCCTACAGTTTGGTGGAAAAGCATACTGGTATTTTCAAATTCAAAAATCCTGAAGGCCTGAGCCATGCAGGGTACTTCAAATGGCCAAATTAGCCAGCGCTTTAGCGCACTTGAAAACAAAAAAACTGCGCTTTGTAGTGCAAAAAGCGCAAAAATTGCTTGCAGCGCCCACAAGGGGTTGCAAAAAAGTGCGCTTAAAGCGCAGAGGGGGTCAAAAAGTCAGCGCTCAAAAGTGCAAAATCTGACTCGTGCGCGTCCACCGCGTTCAATGAATGGTGCACAGTGACGAAAGTAGCAAGAAATATGAAATCGCGCTGTTCGAGGCAGTTGTCACATTCGACAAGCCCGAGAAAATGGGGAATGAGTCGGGCGGTCTTCTGACGAGACGTGTATTCTTGTACCTGAGAAGAGTGTGTGAGACATCGATGGCAGTACAGTGGTTAGTTGGAGTTCCTCTTGTGCGCCTGCACCCAGGTTCCTGCCCCTGCCCCTGTCTGTCTGGGTCAGGGGTTGCACAGCCGCCCCCCCCCCCCCCCCCCCCCCCCCCCCCCTGGGCTTGCAGGAATGCAGGCTAAAGCAGAATGCTTTTGACAAACCTTTTGTTCGTTTGAAAGGATTTTCACCTCAGTTTCCACTATGGTGTCGAACTAGCGGTTACATGATTATACATTCATTCAATTATTTCCCCCTTTAACTACAAATAGTATCCCAAGCCTTTGAAGTCCTTCAACTGTCAGCATCTACAAATTCGCACGGGAGGACTTGGTATCAGCTTTAATACACTCCGTGGAGTGGACAGAGATGAAAGCAGCGGAACAGACGCGCCAATCTATACACGGAGACGAGAATAACATTACAAAAGACTGGGGAACCATAAAGGGACACCAGTGGAGGAAAGGGGCGGTAGCCTGGAACCTGATCAGGGTACAGGCTAGACAGCGCGTGTCAGAAGAACCGATGACGCAGTCAACAGGAAGTCGTCACAGTGTCATGAAGAATGACA
Source organism: Microglena sp. YARC (assembly GCA_022414725.1). Lineage (NCBI taxonomy): Eukaryota > Viridiplantae > Chlorophyta > Chlorophyceae > Chlamydomonadales > Chlamydomonadaceae > Microglena > Microglena sp. YARC. Next base: position 21,528 of record JAJSRW010000108.1, on the reverse strand, counting down.
CAGTCTACGGGAAGCTGACATAGTACTGTCAGGACCGATAGTTCTAAGGGAGTACACAAGGAGTCACCAAGACATAAAACAAGCGAGAGCACCGCTATTCATGCTGATACTCCACCTATGACGCAGGTGACATACAATACTAGTACTCCACCTATGGCACTGGGGACATAGAACCATAAACTGGTAGCAAACAAAAATTATTAAGGAACGGCGGAAAAACAGGAAACCAGAAGAAAGCCTTGTCTAAAATAAAAGGATGAGAAAGGATGAACCAAAAACCACTGTAGTACTCCGAAAATGTAGCAGCAAAAAACTTGGGTCATACCGAGCTGAGCTGAGACCAAAATGGAAATGTAACCATCCATGGTAAGCGCAAAAATACTATTCATCCAGAATAGTAGGCACCAAACCAGAAAATCACAGGGAGGCCAAACAGAAATCAATCCTAATACCAAAGGAAGGGGAACAAAGGTGACTGAAAGAACCGAGAACTTAACCTAAAGAGAAGACTGAAAAATCGTATATCAAAGTTGGGGAACAACGGTATAGAAAACCCGATCCGGGAATAGGAACCTAACGCCAATCAATGATAACCAAAGAGACGGATTGAAATATCGTGTGAGAGCAGCACACGAGAGAATCAAAGCCTAAAGGACGCAGACAAGAGGACACTAAAGACTACTATGGAAAAAATAAAGTCGATGGAAAAATCCACTACCTTAAAAAAAACTATTCTTAGCATAGAATTCATGACTAGGTTGGGATGAAAAAACCATGATGAACTGGTTTCTTACTCAAAGATGGAAGTAAGAAGAGTTATGAAAGTTAATTCTCATAAATCCCCAGTTACGGCACTAACGAAAAACATTCTAGGAGGTGGGTATCGCACCGCAAAGAACTTGTACACTCAAGACAAACCAAGCGCCTAACCACAAGCAAACCAAACCTGCAGCAACCGGAAAAAAAAACCAAAGGATGCGAAGTAAAAATTGACAAGAAACCCGTAACCAACAAAGGAAACACAGTTCAATGAACAATAGAAGGTTAGACGTACTACCATAGTACATAAAACCCATCGTCCACTTGAAAAAAAATAAACGCATAAAAAGGACTTCAAAGAATTGACTGCAAAGGATGGACTGAAAGGGCGCTTGAAATACACTCGGAAAACAAGAAAGAGGTGAGCGGCGGTACATCTGCAAGTACAACTGCAAGATTACCCAGCCCACCAATTGACAGTAAAATCCGAAGGGAAACAACTACTACACTCCACAAAAAGTTCTAATCACTGGAGGGGCTGGTGATCTAAAAACAGTGTGGAGTAAAAAGAAATAGCTAATCTATGATGAGCTCCACCGATTGAACCATCTGCCTATGGAACTAAGAGACAGAAACCATCAAGACGCTATAACGGTGGTCTGAAGTAATTACCACCTTCCACCAAAACCAAGAAAGACAGCTGAAAGGAAGCTGCCTAAACAAAGCGTCGTAACGCTCCACCAATCTAGACTACCCTATAAGACAGTCTAGGCGGTGCTGAGGAATAGGCACCCACACATAGGGCCATGTGAACCTACGTATGAGAACCAGCAGCACCTAAAAAACAATGAATCCTGGGTTGACTGTAACACCCCAGCCATACGCAGTATCAGAGCCAGACCAGTGTTCGAGATCATCACTCACTCCACGTGACGGCCACATCGTTACAAAGCCTTGTCGGTGTAAACCACAGGGACAGCAGGAGGCGAAGGGATCAACAACGCCCGCGAGCCATTCGAACAGGTGGACGGGGGGTGGCAACTAGTGGACAGTGGACCTATATCAGGCTCCACTATGACCTGAGGCAGTCTTAATCCTAGAGCTTCACCGATAAAACATGGCACAGAGGAGGGCCTGGCGACCCCCTGAGATTCGGCTAAATTATTGTTTGGATATACAACTCCCACCCGCCCTAAAACTTCACACACAATACAGCAAGATCAGGTCCTGGTCTGGAATGCAATCTGGATACATCCCAGCCAGGCCAGCCAACAACAATTGGGGTTGTTAAAGGGCGTAGGGAATTACCGGTGACACGTAACATATCACCGTTTGATGACAGGAGGGATGCAAGCGGGCACGGGGACCCATACTGATGGGAGAGCCCAGTAAGACAGTTTAGACTAACTGGATATAGAGAGTACATCACTACTCACTACTAACTGGCGCAACATCGGAACCCAAACATAAGAACCCTTACTCACCAGGGAATTCCCAACCAGTCTACCAAATAATGCCTTTTTAACTAGCTTGTTACGCAATATCCCATTTACTTCAGACGAGCAATGGCAACTATACACTCGTAACAACGACACATCAGGTAGAACCCCAAAGAACAACTCGTATAGAGTCTTGTCACCCTGATTGGGCAGCAGGTTACGTAGGTAACAAGCACTGAGGAAGGCATAGGGCCAGAAAGACTTAGCTAGCATAGACTCCAAGTGGATACTCCTAGCTATGTTCTGCAAGACCCCATTGTACCTCTCCACAGCTGCGTTCTGCTGAGCAGTGTATACCATCGATAATAATGCACAGCACCAAACGATTTCAACCATTACTCGATACCACTTAACTAAAAAATTCCTAAGCCCTATCAGAACTCAAACACTTGAACACAAACCATGTAGCTAAGGCATACACCTGAGGAGGGCACCTAGGGAAAGGGCACGGTAAGACAAAGAACGCGACCCCTGTCGAACCACGGAACGCACCCAGGGGTCCCAAGGATCCTAAGAGAGAAAAAATATCCACCAAGATATCATGCCAAAGAACCTCCACGGCATTGGACTAGGGCCAGGACGGCGTCCACTTTGGCCTTTAGCATGGGCGAAGTCCGGCGCTGCGAGACCTGGGATCACAGAAGGTGGGGAAGCGTTAGGTCGAAGTCGAGATTTGAGGTATGGGAAAAAGGAGACGAGGATGAAAGTGCAGCAAATCGCACCTGGTGCAGAAAATCGCACCAGTGGCAGAAAATCGCAAATCGCAAGGGCAGAATTCGAAAATTGATTGCTAGGATGCGAAGGGCAGAGCCGAGGCATGTAAAGGTCCTAATATCACGCCGTCGACGATCAGTCAATCCCAAGTCCCCCCCTCTATCGCTCGACTCACCCGGTTGGGGGGTAGAGGGAGCAGCACCCGTAGTGGTGCTGACCATACCCCCCCCTGCTTCCTACCACCTCCAGAATCTCCAGGTCCAGACGCGTAGGTCGTTCTCCCCTGGCGAACCCTACGGCAGTGCCGGCGATCCGCCGAAAAAATTCTCCAGAAGGTAGCACAGAGCCACTAGAGCGCAAGCTCATGCCAGTAGCCGACCGTCGGCAGGGCAGAGCAAAGGGGGCACAGACGACGTAGACATCAGCAGGGAGCTTGGTCGGCTTGGCAACTCCGGTATGCAGGCAGAGCCGCAAACACCGGAGAAATGGTAGCGACGTCAAGGACGCGAGCAGACGAAGACGGGGAACCTCCACCGATGTCCAGGCTAGTCGCCGACTTGAGTCTGCACGTCACAGTCATCTACGACAGACGGGAGGAGGCGACAGACGGGAGGAGGCGACAGACGGCAGGGGAGGAAAAGGAGAGAAGATGGAGGAATGACTGGGGGGGGTTACTTCCACGATGGCGGAAGGATCCTCCTCACCGGCAGCAGAGGCCGCTGGCGCGCAATCAATCAGCCAATTTGTCGTCATGTCAGGACTTCGGAACTTCCAGAATGAAGCTCGTTGAAGCCAAGTAGAGGACGACGCATAAGATGCATTGCAAAGCAGTGGTACCATGAGGAGCCCGATAACCTATCAGCTTTAATACACTCCGTGGAGTGGACAGAGATGAAAGCAGCGGAACAGACGCGCCAATCTATACACGGAGACGAGAATAACATTACAAAAGACTGGGGAACCATAAAGGGACACCAGTGGAGGAAAGGGGCGGTAGCCTGGAACCTGATCAGGGTACAGGCTAGACAGCGCGTGTCAGAAGAACCGATGACGCAGTCAACAGGAAGTCGTCACAGTGTCATGAAGAATTCACAGTCTACGGGAAGCTGACATAGTACTGTCAGGACCGATAGTTCTAAGGGAGTACACAAGGAGTCACCAAGACATAAAACAAGCGAGAGCACCGCTATTCATGCTGATACTTGGAACTGGAGAGAGGTGGACAGCCTACAGTTTGGTGGAAAAGCATACTGGTATTACAATTCAAATTCAAAAATCCTGAAGGCCTGAGCCATGCAGGGTACTTCAAATGGCCAAATTAGCCAGCGCTTTAGCGCACTTGAAAACAAAAAAACTGCGCTTTGTAGTGCAAAAAGCGCAAAAATTGCTTGCAGCGCCCACAAGGGGTTGCAAAAAAGTGCGCTTAAAGCGCAGAGGGGGTCAAAAAGTCAGCGCTCAAAAGTGCAAAATCTGACTCGTGCGCGTCCACCGCGTTCAATGAATGGTGCACAGTGACGGAAGTAGCAAGAAATATGAAATCACGCTGTTCGAGGCAGTTGTCACATTCGACAAGCCCGAGAAAATGGGGAATGAGTCGGGCGGTCTTCTGACGAGACGTGTATTCTTGTACCTGAGAAGAGTGTGTGAGACATCGATGGCAGTACAGTGGTTAGTTGGAGTTCCTCTTGTGCGCCTGCACCCAGGTTCCTGCCCCTGCCCCTGTCTGTCTGGGTCAGGGGTTGCACAGCCGCCCCCCCCCCCCCCCCCCCCCCCCCCCTGGGCTTGCAGGAATGCAGGCTAAAGCAGAATGCTTTTGACAAACCTTTTGTTCGTTTGAAAGGATTTTCACCTCAGTTTCCACTATGGTGTCGAACTAGCGGTTACATGATTATACATTCATTCAATTATTTCCCCCTTTAACTACAAATAGTATCCCAAGCCTTTGAAGTCCTTCAACTGTCAGCATCTACAAATTCGCACGGGAGGACTTGGAACTGGAGAGAGGTGGACAGCCTACAGTTTGGTGGAAAAGCATACCGGTATTACAATTCAAATTCAAAAATCCTGAAGGCCTGAGCCATGCAGGGTACTTCAAAAAGCCAAATTAGCCAGCGCTTTAGCGCACTTGAAAACAAAAAAACTGCGCTTTGTAGTGCAAAAAGCGCAAAAATTGCTTGCAGCGCCCACAAGGGGTTGCAAAAAAGTGCGCTGAAAGCGCAGAGTGGGTCAAAAAGTCAGCGCTCATAAGCGCAAAAGCGCGCGCTTTGAATTACCCTGGAGCCATGTTATCAAGTTCAAGTTTATACGCTCTCTAATTATGTACTGTAATATGTACGTGTGTTGTTTACAGTCCAGGGGTAGGCGAAAAAGGCGAAAGGGACTTGTCCAACAGTGATAGGAAGGGGTTAAAAAGAAGAAGCATTGATGAACATAACCCCAATTAATCGTCTTACTGACGGGGGCCCTGTGTTCGTAATACAGTGATTTCTCTTGTAATACCGGTAGCCTGGTTCTCGGCATTTTATCTCCTAAATGTTCCAATTTTTTGTCGTAACATACGATCTGTTCACGTTTACATTTCCCCGGCAAATTTTTATTGCTTAGGTTGGCGAGCAGCCAAAATCAAGCAAGTGCAAGTTCAAGAGAGATTGGGTTCGTTACATAAACTCAGCAAATCACAGCCGAGACTGGACAGCAGCACAACCTGCCGACCATCCAATTTTATAACACGAAAGCACGAGGGTTTTTAAGGCCCCCCCACAAACCAAAAAACAAACTAGGTCAAGTCCCAAAAAGGAAACAAACTAGAGGCGGAAAGAAGAGCGTAAAGGGGAGGGATGCAAAGGTATGCAATCCAGAACACCAAGCCCACCAACCACTAGAGAGGAAGGCCGAACTATAAGAGCTATTGAACCTTGTGGCGAGTTATAATGTAACTATATGCAAGATGCACTTCTAAGCAAGCAGCAGCTAAGAGTATCAAGTTTCGAGCTCTGGGCTGTAAGGTATAGTAATGCCCAGTCAACGATCAGGCAGGTCTGAGGTTCTAGCCCTTGCCAGGCTCATAAAATCTAAAATTTACCGTCTTGGAAGAGGCAGAGAACTTCCCTCCGTGCTGTAGCGCGGTAGTCCAAGCTCAGACGCAGAGGGTCTGCGGAGCCAAATAAACCCAACATGGTAGCTTACTCCAGTATGTTCACATGCATGCAAACAGGAGGGTTCCCTCAATCTCACGCCTGTAGCATGGCGTACTAATTTTCATTTTTACCAGCTAAGAGAGGCAGCGGGTACTCGTGTTAGATCCGGTCATAGCTAGCTACCATCGATGTTTGTAATCACTCTGGCGCTGTATCATGCCGGATGGCCATCACCGCTATGCGTACTGCTTTGGGAAACCCTGATGTACACTGTATTAACTAGTTCCGCGCACGTGCCTGGCAGCACGTATATATATATATATATATATATATATATATAAAAAAAAATATATATATATATATATATAAAGAAATCATGGTCGTGGTCGTGGTCGTGGTGGTGGTCGTGGTGGTCGTGGTGGTGTCATCGCGTAACCGACTTCCCGCCCAGCCAATTCCCGCCCAGCCAATTCCCGCTCAGCCAATTCACGCTTTTAATCCCTCCTGCTTCAACTATTGCCTCATTGGCCTCCTGCGAATTCTGCCTTATGCAACCTTCGCCTCCTGCGTATTCTACCTGTTGCGCATCCCGCCCGATTTCTCGTTTTCCCGCCTGAGTTCATCCACCTGATTTCGGTAGCGCTACAGTTCGTCTTCCTAAAAGCTTTTCCACCTGCATCTCTGCAAGACCTTTCCCTTGCGTCAAGAGACCTGTCGCTGCGCACAACGGGAGGTCACGTGGTGAGTCAGCCGACCTGTCAGAAATGTCCGAATCGCATCCATCCCATGTCACAAACTTGACTGCAAATTCTTCCCACTGCATTGAGAAATGTGTCGCTCCGCATTGTGCCATAGCAAGTACGCATCAAAGTTGACCGAATGAAAAATCTCGCTGAGCATTCTCGCCCTAACTTGACCGAACATCTCAAATCAGGAACTTGACTGCAACTTCTTCCCACTGCATCGAGAAACATGTCGTCGCTATGCATTGTGCTATAGCGAGCACGCGGCAAAGTTGAATGGATGAACCTAGCGATATTTCCAAGTCTCAGATCGAGTTGACATCGGGAGCAGTTGCGGTGAACAGGATTGTCCTTCGGCCGAACTGAATACTTGATCGCTAAAAAGAAGCTTTTGTTATATACAGTTGCGATTGCGCAGGTTCAGCTTTTTCAGTGGGGTCGACTATCGATCACAGCTGAGGTGGCAGGGAAGCAGGTCCGATGCTTTTAGCGGAGTCGGATGATGCGCAAACGTTGTCGATGCTCATCGTCCGTTTGCCTTTCAGCTATGCAAAGCCCACAGCTGAAGTGGAGGGAGGCAGATATGGAGTATGTGTGTGCTGGTGGGTGCGTGTAGGAGGGGGGGGAGGGATGAGAGTTGGGAGAGGGTGGGGGCTGGTGGGATGGCTGGGGTGGGGGAAGGGATGGAGTCAGGAAATATGTCAGGAAGAGTAAGGGAGTATGTTTGTGGGCGGGGGGTACATGGTTGGGTGGGTAGGGGTGGAGATAACTGGGGGAGGGGGGGGGGGGGGGGGGGGGGGTACGGTGGTGTTTGTGTGGTTGTGGGTGCACAAGGGAGACCATCGCAAGGGATATGCGTCCGTCAATGTTTTAAGTTGCATGCACTGCAGAGAAAACCGTTTTGCAACCCAGCCCAAAACAGGTGTGGCCAACGGGAGGGAAGGGGGGAGGGGGCGGATAATGGTTTGGTGGTGGTGGTGTGTGAATGGGGGGGGAGGGGGGGGGGGGGGCTTCAAGTGTAAACCATTATGTAACCAGCCCCAAATAGGTGTGGCCAAAGGCCAAACGGGCACGGGGGGGGGGGGGGGGGGGGGGGGGTCTTCGTGAGAGTAGGTGTACCGTACTAGTACTACCGTACTAATATATATATATATATATACATATATATATATATATATACCTGACAGCACGTATATAAGGGAGGGTCCCCTTAACATTACGCACCTTCAGGCGTTATCTCTTTTTTAGGCGCTTGTATAGCTTGAGATATAGTGGGCCTACTTGGTGCCTACTAGTAGTAGTCCCGTAGTCTCGCACGTGCCGCCTTGGTTAAGTGGTTTACATGTTTGAGGGGTTCCGGGTTGCAGTCACTAAAAGCTCCTATTGCGTCTCACCACTACGGAGATACCGACCCTCGACCAAACGAACATTCACCACTACCCGCCACTACCCCTATTGACCACGGCACACAGAACTACTTGTTGGCGAAAGAACCGCCCTCGCAGGTACCCTTATCCCTCTTCTTGGGGGAGTACGCCTGCAGGGTGGTGGCGGTCCTCATGAGTAGCTCTAGCGACTCCTCCACACTGCCGTGGGCTCTACCCCCACTCAGGGCAGCTTGAACCTTGATCATCAAATTCTCACATGCGCTGAAGCCGAGGTTGTAGTAGAAGTCTGTAGTGGGAGTAAAGAGAGAATGCAGTGATAACAAGGGAGGTTTTGGTGGTTGGCCCCAGTGAAAGCAAACGGGCTGGCCCCCTCAACTTCACGCCTCGTAATAAGGCGTAATATTTATTAATGTATTAATTTACAAGGGAGGTTTGTAATCAGGCCTAATATGTATTTATTTATTTATTTACAAGGGAGGTCAGTTTATATATTTATCTACTTATTTGCAAGCGGGAGTGAGGTGGGAATGTTGTGGAAATCCTGTGGGAACACTCCCCCTCCCACCAGGGACTTTTTTCAGATCTGAAGTTTTTTTTCTAGCTTAATGGTTTGAGGCCTCCTCCAGGGAGAGCGTTTATAGCCTTTTATAGCTTTTTAGGGCCATTCAGGAAAACACATTTTTTGTTCACCTTTTTATAGCGATATTTTTGCCAAAATGGGTTCAAAACTAGCGATCGCTATATATAGCGGTAAAAAAAGCCCTGCCACCCACCCTACACCCTTTTGTGTGTGTGTGTATGCATGTATGTATGTACGTCTCAACAATATAACAACATAATCAAAATGGTCACCATGTGCATTCAGCATACGTGATAATTGTCTTCACCAACGAAATGGTCCACTGCGGCAAGACTTTCACAGTGAACCTCATGACTGCCCCATACCGCTCTCTTTAAATCGAAATACCCCCTTTTTGAAAAACTTAGATATGGATTGTGGGGGTTTACAGTATGGCGCACATAATGCCATTGCGGCAAGACTTTCACAGTGAAACTCATGACTGCCCCATACCGCTCTCGAACCTCATGACTGCCCCATACCGCTCTCGAACCTCATGACTGCCCCATACCGCTCTCGAACCTCATGACTGCCCCATACCGCTCTCGAACCGGTGACCTTGGCGTTATTGGCATAACGCTCTAACTAACTAATCGAGCTAACAGGTAAATTTCCCCCCTACCTCCCAACACTCCCCCCCACCTGTAGTGTGCAGGCCACATGAGCAGAGCTCGCTCAGCAGCGTGTAAGAATACACATCGTCGGGGGGCTTGTCGGAGGAGGTAAATTTCTCATTCTGCTCAATAGCATGCTTTGTGTACAACGCACATCACTTGTATCACCTCCAACAAGCCCCCAGCAATAGCCCCTCCCCTTATTCCCCAACACTCCTCCCTACCCCCCAACAGCCCTCCCTACCCCAACACCCATCCCTCCCCCCAACACCCTCCCTACCCACCAACACTCCCCCCTACCCACAACACCCCTCCCTAACCCCATCATTCCCCCCTATAACCCAACACCCCTACCCACCTGTAGTGTGCAGGCCACAGGAGCAGAGCTCACTCAGCAGCGTGTAAGAGTACACATCGTCGGGGGGCTCGTCGGAGGAGGCAAATTTCTCATTCTGCTCAATGGCATGCTGTGCGTACCATGCACATGACTTGTAGTTCCCTAGCTCTGTGCGGTACAAGTGGGCCAACATGTACAACGGCTCCTGGCGCTGGGGTAGCGTCTGAGCAGTGTGGTCAGGGATAAGGAGTTTGGTTTGGATCAGTTTGGTTCGGTTCAGTTTGGTTCGGTTTAGGTTGGTTTAGGGATAGGGACTTTCGGTTGGTTTGATTAGGTTTTGTTCGGTTTAGTTTGGTTAGGTTTGGTTTGGTTAGGCTTGGTTAGGTTTGGTTTGGTTTGGTTAAGCCATGCACATGACTTGTAGGTCCTTAGCTCTGTGCGGTACAAGTGAGCCAACATGTACAACGGCTCCTGGCGCTGGGGTAGCGTCTGAGCAGTGTGGTCAGGGATTGGGATTTTGGTTTGGTTTGGTTTGGTTTGGTTTGGTTTGGTTTGGTTAGGTTTTGTTAGGTTTAGGATTGTTTGTTTTATTTTGTTTTGGTTGTGTTTGATTCTGATCATTGAGGTCAGGGATAGGAAGTTTAGGTTGGTTAGGTTTTGGCTTGGTTAGGTAAGGTAATGTAAGGTTAGGGGAAGGTACGGTAGGGTAGGTTACAATGGTTAGGTTGGTTATGTTTGGTTGTTTTGATTATGTTTGGTTTTGTTTTGTTTAGTTTAGTTTGGTTCGCTTATATTTGGTTTGGTTTGACTCTGATCATGGAGGTCAGGGATAGAAAGTTTAGGTTGGTTATGTTTTGGCTTGGTTAGGTAAGGTAATGTAAGTTTAGGGGAGGGTACGGTAGGGTAGGTTACGTTGGTTAGGTTGGTTGTGTTTGGTTTTGTTTTGTTTAGTTTAGTTTAGTTATATTTGGTTTGGTTTGACTCTGATCATGGAGGTCAGGGATAGAAAGTTTAGGTTGGTTAGGTTTTGGCTTAGTTAGGTAAGGTAATGTAAGGTTAGGGGAGGGGAGGTAGGGGAGGTTACGTTGGTTAGGTTGGTTGTGTTTGATTGTGTTTGGTTATGTCTGGTTTTGTTTGGTTAGGTTTGGTTTAGTTTGGTTCGGTTATATTTGGTTTGGTTTGACTCTGATCATTGAGGTCAGGGATAGGGAGTTTAGTTTGGTTTGTTAGGTTTTGTCTGGTTAGGTTTAGTTTGGTTTGGTTAAGTATGGTTAGGTTTGGTTTGGCTTAGCCATGCACATGACTTGTATTTCACTAGCTCAGTGCGGTACAAGTGAGCCAACATGAACAAAGGCTCCTGGCGCTGGGGTAGAGTCTGGGCAGTGTGGGAAGGGATAGGGAGTTTGGTTTGGTTATGTTTGGTTGGTTTTGTTTGTTTAGGTTTGGTCTGCTTTAGGTTGGTTTGGTTAGGATTGGTTAGGTTTGGTTTGGTTAAGTTCCGTGAGGTGAGGATAGGTTAGGATAGGATAGGTTAGGTTAGGTTAGGTTAGGTTAGGTTAGGTTAGGTTAGGTTAGGTTAGGTTAGGTAAGGTTAGGTTAGGTTAGGTTAGGTTAGGTTAGGTTAGGTTAGGTTGGGTTCACTTTAGCTTTAGGTTTAGTTTTTGTTTCTTTGGTTCGATTTTGGGTTGATGTAGGTTTAGGCTCAGTTGGGTTGGGTTGGGTTGGGTTGGGTGAGGTGGGTTGATTGAGTTGGGTGAGATGGGTTGGGTGAGGTGGGTTGGGTGAGGTGGGTTGGGTGAGGTGGGTTGGGTGAGGTGGGTGAGGTGGGTGAGGTGGGTTGGTTGAGTTGGGTTGGTGAAGCGCTGTTTTTATCTTCTTTTCGGCTAGGAGCAGCAGCTTCTAGGCAGCTCCCCTGGCTGGCTAATCAGCCAAACCTAAAGCAACCTAGTGAACCTTGAATCTGACGTCATCAGCTTTCTAGCGCTGCTGAACTTTTGAGGCATGGCCCAGCGACTGGCTCACGGAGCTGCCCAGAAGCTGCTTTTAGTAGCTGAAAAGGAAAACGGTGCGGTGAAGGCAGTATTGAATGGCGTCTATTGTTGGCGGAGTTGAGCTGGGCTGGGCTATGGTTGGGCTTAGCTGGTAATTTGTTTTGTTTGAGTTGGATTGGGTTGGGATAGGCTAGGGAAACAGGTATTGGTTTTGGTATTGGTTTTGGTATTGGTATTGGTATTGGTATTGGTATTGGTTGTAGTTGTCTTCTGCTCATATATGCTGTATCATAAATGACAGTCAAAGTTGATAAAAAGGTGTAGCATACTATAGGCGGCGACATCCCCACCTGGTAGGCCAGATCAAAGGCAATGAACACCTCCTACAGTGTGGGCACCCCCGTCACCCCCCCTCCCTCCAGCTTCGCCGAAAGGTACCTCTTGTTTGCCTTCATGGCAGCAGCGAACACATGCACATTGCAGCATAGCAAAACAGTCGTAGCAAAAAATAGGTGGCATAATTCCCACCTGGTAGGCCTGATCGAAGGCAATGAACACCTCCTCCAGGGTGGGTACGCCCTTCACCCCCCCTCCCTCCGACTTCGCCGGAAGGTACCTCTTGTGAGCCTTCATGGCAGCAGCGAACACATGCACATTGCAGCATAGCAAAACAGTCGTAGCAAAAAATAGGTGGCATAATTACCACCTGGTAGGCCTGATCGAAGGCAATGAACACCTCCTCCAGGGTGGGTACGCCCTTCACCCCCCCTCCATCCGACTTCGCCGGAAGGTACCTCTTGTGAGCCTTCATGGCAGCAGCGAACACATGCACATTGCAGCATAGCAAAACAGTCGTAGCAAAAAATAGGTGGCATAATTACCACCTGGTAGGCCTGATCAAAGGCAATGAACACCTCCTACAGTGTGGGTACCCCCGTCACACCCCCTCCCTCCAGCTTCGCCGAAAGGTACCTCTTGTTTGCCTTCATGGCAGCAGCGAACACATGCACATTGCAGCATAGCATAACAGTCATAGCATAAAATAGGCGGTAGCATTCGCACCTGGTAGGCCTGATCAAAGGCAATGAACACCTCCTACAGTGTGGGTACCCCCGTCACACCCCCTCCCTCCAGCTTCGCCGAAAGGTACCTCTTGTTTGCCTTCATGGCAGCAGCGAACACATGCACATTGCAGCATAGCAAAACAGTCGTAGCAAAAAATAGGTGGCATAATTCCCACCTGGTAGGCCTGATCGAAGGCAATGAACACCTCCTCCAGGGTGGGTACGCCCTTCACCCCCCCTCCCTCCGACTTCGCCGGAAGGTACCTCTTGTGAGCCTTCATGGCAGCAGCGAACACATGCACATTGCAGCATAGCAAAACAGTCGTAGCAAAAAATAGGTGGCATAATTCCCACCTGGTAGGCCTGATCGAAGGCAATGAACACCTCCTCCAGGGTGGGTACGCCCTTCACCCCCCCTCCCTCCGACTTCGCCGGAAGGTACCTCTTGTGAGCCTTCATGGCAGCAGCGAACACATGCACATTGCAGCATAGCATAACAGTCGTAGCAAAAAATAGGTGGCATAATTCCCACCTGGTAGGCCTGATCGAAGGCAATGAACACCTCCTCCAGGGTGGGTACGCCCTTTACCCCCCCTCCCTCCAGCTTCGCCGTAAGGTACCTCTTGTGAGCCTTCATGGCAGCAGCAAAAACGCTTTGGAAGGCCTGCTCATTCTGCTTGTTCGTGTAGAATTTCAGGTTGTAGGACGTGCTGGCCAGGAGGGAGACACCATGGGTGTCGTAGGCCACTGGGGCTTCACCAAGCGCAGCCGAGTCTATGCCGGCCTCGTCCCCTAGAGCGGTTACAAGGGTCTCTTGCAACTTGGAACAGGCGGCGATGCCGTCTTTGAAGTGGGCGGCTGCGGGGTTGGGTTGGGTTGGGGTGGGTTGGGGTGGTGAGTGAAGGTGGGTTGGTTTGGGTTGAGTAGTGTTGTGTTGTGTTGGGTTGTGTTGTGTTGTGTTGTGTTGTGTTGGGTTGGGTTGGGTTGGGTTGGGTGGTTTGGTTTGGTTTGGTTTGGTTTTTTGGGTTGAGTTGGGTTGGTGGGGTGAGTGAAGGTGGGGTGGAGAGGGGTGGGGTGGTGGGGTCAGTTGGTTTGGTTTGGTTGGTTTGGTTTGGAAAGGGGAAGAGTGGTGGGGTGAGTGAAGGTGGGGTGAGGAGGGGTGGGGTGGGGTGGGGTCTGGTCGGGTTGGATTGGGGTGGGTTGAGGTGTTGCGTTGTGTTGTGTTGTGTTGTGTTGTGTTGTGTTGTGTTGTGTTGGATTGGGGTGGGTTGAGGTATTGGGTTGGGTTGGGTTGGATTGGGTTGGGTTCAGCTGTTGGGTTGGGTTGGGTTGGGTTGGGTTGGGTTGGGTTGGGTTGGGTTGGGTTGGGTTTGGATTGGGTTGGGTTGGGTTGGGTTGGGTTGGGTTGGGTTGGGTTGGGTTGGGTTGGGTTGGGTTGGGGAGTGTGTGTTGTGCTGTGTTTGTTCGTGTTGTTCTGTATTGGGATATGCTTTTTGTTGTGTTGAGCTGGGCTAGGGAGGTATGTGTCTCCCATTCGGGTTGTTGGGGTGGAAGTAAGTTGTGCTGTAGGTGTGGTGGGTGGAGGTAGAGGAGCTGGCGTAGGTATAGAAGCGGTTGTAGGTATAGGTGCAGAAACAGTTGTAGGTGTAGTGGGTAGAGGTAGAGGCGCTGGCGTTGGTATATAAGCAGGTGTAGGTATAGGTGCAGAAACAGTATTAGGTGAAGTGGGTGGAGGTAGAGGCGCTTGCGTAAGTAGCAGCCACAAGTGCACACCTCTCCTAGGACAAAGTAGTGATACACAGGCTGCCCAACCCAACCCCTCCCCAACCCAGCCCACCTGACCCCACCTGACCCACCCCACCCCACTCACCCCAAACCCTTTCTTACTGGTGTAGTAGCCACAAGTGGACAACTCCTCAAGTACGAAGCAGTCATACACAGGCTGCCCAACCCAACCCAACCCATCCCCAACCCAACCCTTCCCCAACCCAACCATCCCCAACCCAACCCACCCGACCCCACCACCCCACCCACCCCACCCCGACCCTTACTTACTGGTGTAGTAGCCACACGTGCACATCTCTCCCAGGACGAAGTAGGCATACACAAGCTGCCTAACCCAACCCAACCCAACCCAACCCACCTGACCCCACCACCCCACTCCACCCCACCCAAACCCTTTCTTACTGGTGTAGTAGCCACACGCGCACATCTCTCCCAGGACAAAAGTAGGCATACACAGGCCGCCCAACCCAACCCTACCCAATCCCTCCCCAACCCACCCCACCTGACCCCCACCCCCACCCAAACCCTTACTTACTGATGTAGTAGCCACACGCGCACATCTCTCCCAGGACAAAGTAGGCATACACAGGCCGCCCAACCCAACCCTACCCAATCCCTCCCCAACCCACCCACCTGACCCCACCCCACCCAAACCCTTACTTACTGATGTAGTAGCCACACGCGCACATCTCTCCCAGGACAAAGGAGGCATACACAGGCCGCCCAACCCAACCCTACCCAATCCCTCCCCAACCCACCCCACCTGACCCCACCCCACCCAAACCCTTACTTACTGATGTAGTAGCCACACGCGCACATCTCTCCCAGGACAAAGTAGGCATACACAGGCCCGCCCAACCCAACCCTACCCAATCCCTCCCCAACCCACCCCACCTGACCCCACCCCACCCAAACCCTTACTTACTGATGTAGTAGCCACACGCGCACATCTCTCCCAGGACAAAGTAGGCATACACAGGCCGCCCAACCCAACCCTACCCAATCCCTCCCCAACCCACCCCACCTGACCCCACCCCACCCAAACCCTTACTTACTGATGTAGTAGCCACACGCGGACATCTCTCCCAGGACAAAGTAGGCATACACAGGCCGCCCAACCCAACCCTACCAATCCCTCCCCAACCCACCCCACCTGACCCCACCCCACCCCAACCCTTACTTACTGATGTAGTAGCCACACGTGCACATCTCTCCCAGGACAAAGTAGGCATACACAGGCCCGCCCAACCCAACCCTACCCAACCCCTCCCCAACCCACCCCACCTGACCCCACCCCACCCAAACCCTTACTTACTGATGTAGTAGCCACACGCGCACATCTCTCCCAGGACAAAGTAGGCATACACAGGCCGCCCAACCCAACCCTACCCAATCCCTCCCAACCCACCCCACCTGACCCCACCCCACCCAAACCCTTACTTACTGATGTAGTAGCCACACGCGCACATCTCTCCCAGGACAAAGTAGGCATACACAGGCCGCCCAACCCACCCCTACCCAACCCCTCCTCAACCCACCCCTCCCAACCCCTCCCCAACCCACCCCACCTGACCCCACCCCACCCCGACCCTTACTTACTGGTGTAGTAGCCACACGTGCACATCTCTCCCAGGACAAAGTAGGCATACACAGGCTGCCTAACCCAACCCAACCCACCTGACCCCACCCCACCTGACCCCACCACCCCACCCCACACAAACCTTACTTACTGGTGTAGTAGCCACACGCGCACATCTCTCCCAGGACGAAGTAGGCATACACAGGCTGCCTAACCCAACCCAACCCACCTGACCCCACCCCACCTAACCCCAACACCCCAACCCACCCAACCCTTTCTTACTGGTGTAGTAGCCACAAGTGCACATCTCTCCCAGGACGAAGTAGTCATACACTGGCTGAGTAATGAAGAGGGCGTTGGGAGGGGGCTCTCCCTGAACATGGGCCATGGCAGCAAAGCTGAAGCAAGCCTCGTAGTCTCTGAGGGCTGTCCTGTGCAGCTTGGCGATCTGATACAGGGGCTCTTGTCGGTATGGCAGCACCTACACAGAAGAATTGATCTTTTTTTTGAGAAATATTTATTGAAATAAAAAAATGGCGATCTGGTAGAGGGGCTCTTGTCTAAATGGCAGAACCTACGTAGATTAATGGATCTTTTATTATAGAACTTTGCAGTATTCAAGTCTGAAATATTTTAAAAAATTAAACAATTGCTACCTGGTAGAGGGGATTTTGTTGTTATGGTAGCACCTACGTAGATGAGTGGGACGCGGAAGTCAATTATGGGAAAACATGTTGTGTAAATAGCATGCATCATAGCTTGGTAGTCCTGCGCAGCTTGGCAATCTGATACAAGGGCTCTTGTCGGTATGGCAGCACCTACGCAGAAGAATTGATCTTTTTTTAGAGAAATATTTACAGAAATAAAAAATGGCAATCTGATACAGGGGCTCTTGTCGGTATGGCAGCACCTATGCAAAATAATTTATCTTTTTTTAGAGATGTATTTACAGAAATAAAAAATGGCAATCTGATACAGGGTCTCTTGTCGGTACGGCAGCACCTACGGAGATGAGTGGGATGCGGAAATCAATTATGGGCAGCTGTGTTGTGTAAATAGTGTGCTTCATAGCTTGGCAATCTGATGGAGGGGCTCTCGTCGGTATGGCAGCACCTACGGAGATGAATGGATTTTGTTTGATACAACTTTGTAGGGTTTAGGGTTGGGGGTTGCAAATCAGAAACATTTTAAACATGTAAAAATTGGCAATCTGATACAGGGGCTCTTGTTGGTATGGCAGCACCTTCGCAGAAGAATTGATCTTTTCTTAGAGAAATATATAAAAAAATAAAACAATGGCGATCTGGTAGAGGGGCTCTTGTCTAAATGGCAGAACCTACGTAGATGAATGGATCTTTTATTAGAGAACTTTGTAGTATTCAAGTCTGAAATATTTTAAAAAATTAAACAATTGCTACCTGGTAGAGGGGATTTTGTTGTTATGGTAGCACCTACGTAGATAAGTGGGACGCGGGAGTCAATCATGGGAAAACATGTTGTGTAAGTAGCATGCATCATAGCTTGGTAGTCCTGCGCAGCTTAGCAAGCTGATACAAGGGCTCTTGTCGGTATGGCAGCACCTACGCAGAAGAATTGATCTTTTTTTTAGAAGAAATATTTTACAAAATAAAAAAATGGCAATCTGATACAGGGGCTCTTGTCGGTATGGCAGCACCTACGGACATGAGTGGGAGGGGGAAGTCAATCATGGCCCAATGTTTTGTGTAAGTAGTATTGATCATAGCTTGTCCGTCCAGTGCAGCTTGGCGACCAGATACAGGGTCTCTTGTCGGTATGGCAGCACCTACCGACATGAGTGGGAGGGGGAAGTCAATTATTGTCGAATGCTTTGTGTAAATAGCATTAATCATAGCTTGGCCGTCCAGTGCAGCTTGGCAACCTGATACAGGGGCTCTTGTCGGTATGGCAGCACCTACGCAGAAGAATTGATCTTTTTTTAGAGAAATATTTACAGAAATAAAAAATGGCAATCTGATACAGGGGCTCGGGCCGGTATGGCAGCACCTATGCAGAAGAATTTATCTTTTTTTAGAGATATATTTACAGAAATAAAAAATGGCAATCTGATACAGGGTCTCTTGTCGGTACGGCAGCACCTACGGAGATGAGTGGGATGCGGAAATCAATTATGGGCAGCTGTGTTGTGTAAATAGTGTGCTTCACAGCTTGGCGATCTGGTAAAGGGGCTCTTGTCGGTATGGCAGCACCTACGGAGATGAATGGATTTTGTTTGATACAACTTTGTAGGGTTTAGGGTTGGGGGTTGCAAATCAGAAATATAAAAACAAAAATATGGAAATCTGATAGAGGGGCCCTTGTCTGTGTGGCGGAACCTATGTAGATGAATTGGGCGCGGAAATCAATTGTGAACAAGTGTGTTGTGTAAATAGTATGCATCGTAGCTTGGCAATGTGGTGAAGGGGCTCATGTCAGTATGATGAGTGGATCTTTTTTATACAACTTTATAGCATGCAAATCGGAAATATTTCAAAAACTTAAAAATTGACAATCTGGTAGAGGGGCTCCTGTTGGTATGGCAGCACCTACGGAGATGAATGGATTTTGTATATATCTTTGTAGGGTTTAGGGTTTAGGGTTTGGGGTTTAGGGTTTAGGGTTTAGGGTTGCCAATCAGAAATGTTTTTAAAACTAAAAACTGGAAATCTGATAGAGGGGATCTTGCCTGTACGGCAGCACCTACGTAGACGAGTTGGGCACGGAAATCAATTGTGGGCAAATGTATTGTTACATTACATTACATTACATGTTAAAGTCTACTTGATACCGCGGGGGTGTATGAGACTCTGTGCTTTAAACAAGAAGAAAAAGCACCCACAAAGCAAAAAACCCCATTACATCAGGGAGGTGTAAATAGTATGCATCATAGCTTGGCAATGTAGTAGAGAGCTCTTGTCGGTTTGGCAGCACCTATAGAGATGATTGGATCGTTTTTAAAACAACTTAGTAGCATTCAAATCAGAAATATTCTAAAATTGGCAACCTGGTAAAGGGACGATTGTCGGCACGGCAGCACTTACGTAGATGGGCGTCGGAAGATAGTACATCTGAGTATACATGTACATCAGAGTGTTTACGTACATCTGATATACATATACATCAGAGTGTATATGTACATCTGAGTATAAATGTACATCAGAGTATACATCAAGTCATCAACCGTGTGTCATGAGGGTTTGATTGGGGCACAGGAAGATAGTACATCTGAGTATACATGTAAATCTGAGTATAAATATGTATCTGATTATATGTGCACATCTGAGACTAGACTGGGCTAACCCATGGCTTAACATTTCTGACTTTCTTTATTCATACCATGTTTGATGTCATATATTATATTTATGTACTATGTATAATGTGTAATGTATTTAATACCATGTTTGATGTCATATATTATATTTATGTATTACATTTATGTATTATGTGTAATGTATTGCATACCATGTTTGATGTCATATATTATATTTTTGTATTATGTATAATGTGTAATGAATTTCACACCATGTTTGATGTCATGTATTACATTTATGTATTATGTATTTCATACCATGTTTGATGTCATATATTATATTTATTTATTGTATCATACTGGTTTGATGCCATATACGCTCCCATCACATGGTGCAGATGATTTCCCCATGGGACTGGGGCACTGGGCCAGAGATTGTTTGTCCGGACTACATTCCGATTGAATACAGAGACCCCGTTTTTTGCCGCAATTGCCGGAATAAGAATATAAAAAAACGTTTTTTTTACTGAATTGACTAAATATTACCCAAATCGACAAAAATCGGAATAAGGATCCTGTTTTGGGAGGAAAATAGGGAGGAATAAAATAAAAAGGAATAAGATTTCCTCTCTTTATTTGAAAACAAAATCCAATCCTGCACTAGGCTGACCCAAGACTAACAATTCATTCATTCAATCTTACCATGTTTGATGCCATATAAAATACATCATATGATATCGTACCATGTTTGATGCCATACGCACTAATGCACTAATGCACTCTTATCACATGGTGCAGATGATTCTCCCATGCGACTGGGCCGACCCAAGGCGTAAAATGCAAGTGTTTTCATGTATACATACAATGTTTGATGCCATATAAAATACATCATATGATATCGTACCATGTTTGATGCCAAATGCACTAATGCACTCTTATCACATGGTGCAGATGATTCTCCCATGGGACTGGGCCGACCCAAGGCGTAAAATGCAAATGTATTTTAATGTATTGAAATTGAAATTGAAATTGAAATTGTTACATCCGAGTAATGCGCCACTCTCAGGACGTGAAGTTAAGGACACCACTGCGTAAGCCGGAGCTAGCAGTATGTATTTTCATGTATACATACAATGTTAGAATGCATTTTAAATACATTCATATGATATCACACCATGTTGGATGCCATATTACGCTCTCATCAGTGGTGCCAGATGATTTTCCCATGGGATGGGCCGACCCACGGCATCAATTTCTCCTTGGCTTGCTGGATGAAGGTTGCATTGGCTGCGTAGAAACGCGTGCAATGATCTGTGGAGGGGGTAGGATAAAGGGGGGGGGGATTAGAGGAGAAAGGGGGGAGGGGGAGAAGGGGTGGGATGGTGTGAAGGCTGCGTTGGCGGGTAGAAACGGGCAATGATCTGTGGAGGGGGTAGGATAGGGGGGGGGGGGGGATTAGGAGAGAAAGGGGGGAGGGGGAAAGGGTGGGATGGTGTGGAAGGCTGCGTTGGCTGGGTAGAAACGGTGCAAATGATCTGTGGAGGGGGGGTAAGGATTAAGGGGCGTGGGGGGGGATTAGGGGAGAGGGGGGAGGGGAGAAGGGGGGATGGTGTGAAGGCTGCGTTGGCTGGGTAGAAACGGTGCATGATCTGTGGAGGGGGGTAGATAAGGGGGGGGGGGATTAGGGAAGGAGAAGGGGGAGGGGAGAAGGTGGGATGGTGTGAAGGCTGCGTTGGCTGGGTAGAAACGGTGCATGATCTGTGGAAGGGGGTAGGTAGGGGGGGGGGGGGGGGGGGGGGGGGGGGATTAGGGGAGAAAGGGGGGAGGGGAGAAGGGTTGGGATGGTGTGAAGCTGTTGCGTTGGCTGGGTAGAAAAACGGTGCATGACTGTGGAGGGGGTAGGATAAGGGGGGGGGGGGGATGAGAGGAAAAGGGGGGGAGGGGAGAAGGGTGGGATGTGTGAAAGGGGCCCTGCGTTGGCTGGTAAAAGGTGCATGATTTACTGGTGGGAGGGGGGGTAGGGGATAAATA